>VZTO01005155.1:17202-177330 GCA_013400615.1 Syrrhaptes paradoxus
GGAGCAGAGTGGGACTGGAAGTGAGCCCCTTGGGTGGAATTATTGGCTTCAGCACACAGATGAGGGAATCCTCCACATGGGAAGGAGCAGCCCTCTCCAGTCTCCTTCCCACTGAGAACACACAACAGTTGTGCCCTTGCTGGTGAGGACTTCACTGGGGACGCTGTCACACCCACCTCCGGTTCCTTCCCAGCGAGCCGAGGTGGCTGCTCTTGGTTGCATTAGTCACGGTGCCAGACCGTGCAGCTGGGTTTTAGGCATTGCTGCGTGTACGTTGGCATCCCCAAAGCGCGTGTTCTGGATCTTGACCTGGGGTCCTGCCAGCTGGATGTTCTTTTGGGTGTTGGAGTCCCTCCGAGGTCAGGATCTTTACTCCTGCGTCGGCTCTGCGTGCTGAGCCCTGGGCTTGTGCCTGCTCTGTGCACAACGGGGCTGCTGTGAGCGGGTCAGTAAACCCAGCGCAGCAAAGAGCCTTCTCCCCAGGAGACTTGCTGCCCTTTGAAAACACTGTCCCGTGCCGTCAGCAAGGAGAACACCCTGTAACCTGGGCCGAGGGTCCCGTTTCTGTGCTGTGCCCCGTGTTCAGGCCGCGCTGAGCCCTGTGGAGAGCCGGCCTCCAGCCGTGTCCACCCAACGGGCCTCCCTCGGTGCTGGCTGGGCCCCTTTTACCAGATACAGGCCCAAAGATCCGGTTAGGGGTGAAGAATGAGGAGTGGGTCTGAGGAATCGGGGGCCAGTTAGTCAAAGGGAGCCAAAGCGGGGGGCAGAGGGCCGGCATTGCCCCCCCAGGCCTGCCCTGGGCCTGCCCCCCACAGCTGCGGGCACTCAGCGGCACAGGTGCTCCCTGCTCACAGAGCCCCAGCTGTGGCCGGGCTGCTCTGAGGGAGCACATTGTGCAGAGCTCAGCGTGGCTTCAGCAGAGAAGGTAAGGTGTTGGGTTTATCTCTCAGATATCTTGTTTTCTGTGGAGAAATATGCTGAGTGTTGGTAGGATTTTTGTGGGAAACGGCCGGGGCAGGGCTGAGGGAGGGGTGCCCGCCCCGTGGGGCAGCGTCTGGGGTGGTTTGTTGAGGGGCAGGACAGGGGCGTGGAGGGGTTTGGCCAGGCTGGACCTGAAACTCATGTTTTGCAACTTTTGGTACATGGACTGAGCAGATCTCCCAAAGCCTGTGGCAGTGCTGTGTCTTCTGGCCTTCTGCTGGGCCAGCTGCCCCAGGATCTCGGGGTTCGGAGGGCAGCGGCTGTGCAGAAGCAGGGAAATCTCTGGGAATGGGCAGGAGCTGGGCAGAGCCCTTCCTCCCGGCTGAGGCACTGAGTAACATCCCTGAAGAACTGGGACTCGATTAAATGTTAAACTTCCACTCGCTTTATTAAATAGCTTTGGGATGAAAGCAGCTGGTTGGACTTCGCTCTCTGGAGGTTCATGGGGGGTCTCTTGTGAAAATGGTGTTTGTTTGTTATCTCATTCAGTCACGGGTAAGGTGGTGTTGGTGGAGTTTTCAGCTGCAGAATGAAAGTTCTTTTTTCATTCTGTTGATCCAGCATGGTGGTAGAAAGTGTCCGAAGCAGAGCCTTCCCCAGTGTGTCCCTTTAATAACCAGGGTGCATGCAATCACTGGAGCCCGGTTGCAGCTGTGTGGGGCTGTGTTTGCTGGGCCTGGCTTGGCCTACAGTGTTTTAAAAAATGCTTAAAGTCTTCACCTGCGCAGAAATCTTCATCTTGCATAAGAAGCTCTGGTTCCCATTCACTCTCTTTTCTCATACTAAGACTGAGCCCCAGCTATGAGCTGCCTCCCGTTGTGCCAGGTGTAGAACAAGCCCAGAACAAAAAGGCAGTCTCTGCTTCAAGCCTCCTGTGTGCTAAGGCAAAAGGAACAACTCCTGGGGACAGTTCGATGTGTTAAAAGCTGTCTGAGCCTGTTTGCCGCGTCTCTAGTCTTTCTTCCCTTTCCTCTCAGTGTCACCTTGGTGTTCAGTTTGCCTTCTGCAAAGGTATTCCAGCAAAGTCGTGTTTTCCTGGGATCCTGCCTAATTGTGTGGGTAGACCGAGTTGAATTCAAAGCCTGTAGAGTGTACCGATCAGCCCTGTGGTATCTGCTCGTATGTGGAATTACAACTTGCTAACCCACCTTTGCATACCATAATTATTTTAACTTTAAGGCCATGGAAAATCTTGGAAAATCTCCTTGAAAAAGAAAGATTGTTGGTGAGGAAAAAATATCATTCTGGTGCGGTAATGTTTCCTTTCACGTAGATCTCCTGGTTTTAGTTCACAGTGGGTATATCATGGTGTCCTGCGCTCCCCGTGTTTTGGAGAATCAATTCCATGCTAAGGAATTGCTGTGCTCTGTTCCAGAAAGAGAGGTAGTTGCATTTTAGTGGTGGATAAAACAATTCCTTCTGGTAGCTCTCTTAACGTGTTTACGTATCAGAGGTGCTTTGGGCTCAATTGGGATTCAAGACACTCTGCAAATGCAAAGATGTAATTATCCCATTTTTCTCTTCCTACTCCCTGCCTTTCTCCCTCTGCACTTCTGGCTCATCTCCTCCGCCCTTTCCTGAGCATTGTGCTGATGGCAGCGTTTATCTGCATTTGTCCTCTGTCCCTGACATCCAGTTATTGATTGGCATGATTAAAAAGAACTGATAATCACTTCACATTAATCCCATAAATGACTTAAGACACCAAAATATTTGCATAATGCATCTTAAAGGTGGCAGCTAAAAGAGGATAAGACCCAAAACTGCTTGGCACAGGAGAAATGGGCTTCCCACTCACCTGTGGGCTTGCTTAAGTAATTAGCCTTCTGCTTGCATAAGGAGGAATCTGAACTGGTTTAGCGGAGGAAGATGCAATGGGTGCTCAAAGGCTTTGAGATCCCAGCATCCTATCTCATTGCTGAGATTGGGGGCGGGGGGAGCGCGCGGGGGGAGCAGCAGGGAACATGACAGCGGCTGCTGAAATTAGAGTCTGTTTTTGTCTGCTACATCTTGTGAAAATCTGGAGCCAGACGCCCGCTGAAAGTACCTCTGTCTAAAGACTTTCTGTCATAAACTTATCTGATTAGCAGGGAGCTAGACGACAGATTAGCCCCTGCTTCTGCACCAGGGATGGGCTCTCTGGAGGGTTTGAGCAGATCCGCTCCTGTTGCCAGTGCTGGTAGCCTGTAGGTGGGGGTGCAGCAGGTGGGGAGGAGGTAAGGGGGGATAAGAGGGGGGGATATTTAAAGGAAGATCATTGCTAGGTAATTCTGCAGATAACGCACCCTCCGTGTTGTCCCGCTGGTCCCAGGTGAGGACACTCTCCTCTGCACCAGGGAGTTGGTGGTCATGTGCTGTGTGTCACAGCAGCACAGGCTGGGTGCGCTTGTCATGTGAGTAGAGGCTGGGAGGGAGCTGTGGATGTGGGAGGGAAGGCAGTATTTCTAGTATGTATAATTTTTTTGTAAGTGTCTCTATTTCTTCTGGCTGTCATCTTCTGTTTAGAAAGAGGAGAGGAAGTAAACTAACCACATTTAGCTTGGGGCAAGCACCTCGTGCTAGCAGGACGGGTGATTTAACATACACTGCAAACAAACAAAAGGCATTCCAGCATTTCCGTTTAGTATCGTGTATACATTTTAACTTGGTCTTCCTCTTCAGTGTTTGTATATCATTTATTCAGAAATATTTTGCAAGTGGACAGCGGTTTGCAAGCAAAAGCATTTGCCGGCTGAACTGCAGTATCTGCTACAGTGAATGGCTTTTTGTGTTTGTGTTCTACCTCTCCATAGAAGGAAAAAACAAAAAAAAAGAAAGACTAAACTAGCCTACTTAGCAGCAATCTGATGCAAGGACAACAGGCAAAATAATGCTGAACTGCTCTAGTGCATTCTGTTACCCCAGATGGAAAAGAGCATTGTTTCAGGATCTGTTAGAGAGTTGAGAATCAGTTCTGTAAATAAATCTGTACCCTCAGCTCTGAGTAATGCTGATGTCTGGGTTCATGGTGGGTTTCTCTCTAAAAAGGAAAACTATTATTCAATTAAATAAAGTAGTTTTGTGTTCCAACAGTGATAGAATGGAAAAAACTTTAAGAATAGAAGCGTGGCAACTGATAGAAATCTATCAGTTATTTCAGTTCAAGTTTCCTATTAATTCTGGAATAGATCTGCCAATTCCTACACTTTCAGTTTTTCCATCTGAGATGTAAGTTCTGGCCCACGCAAGTTATATCTGGCAAAACTGAAATCAGGAGCTCTGGCAGCTGCGGTGTCCTTTATGGGAAATGAGAGTTCTGTTTGGGAAGTGCTTTGCACTTCGTCTCTGCTCCCCAAAACTAGAGGTTACCTAGGAACCCGGTGGGTAGGAGGGGGAGAACCTTTCTTGAAACACAGCTATGTCCCGGCAAACAAAAGAATCTTGCATGCTCACACATACGCTCGTACACACAGAAATCAATTATGTGGTGACAAATAGGATTTCCTGAACTTGGTGCTTTTCTGCTCTGTTGCAGCCGTGATAACGACCTTTCCACTATCATCTCCAACCTGCATCAGAGCCGTCAGCTCGTTATGCCAGAGACCCAGAGCCGCTGTGAATTCAAGAGAAACAGCATCGACGTTGGCTTGGGAGCAGCAGGTAAGCAGCTGGAGCATGTCCTGCTGGTTTGGGTTTGTTGACTTCCCTCCTCTCCCTTTCACTCCTTCACTTGGTTGTTTTTTTCAGCGGCTGTTTTTTTTGTGGCTGTTTGTGTTACAGTTTGGAGTGAGCAATAGGAAGGCTTTTAATATTCTGGCTAAAGATTAATATGGAAGGGATTTTGTGGTGATGTTAAAGTCCTTTTAAGATCTCAGCCCTGTGTTGTTCTCAATTCTAGTGGTCTGTGTTAAACTACTGGCAAAGGAGCTTGCGCCAGCAAAGAAGTGAAATGTCCCCAGGGTTAGTGTCAAATGAAGCAGAAAGGCCTTACAGAGAGCATGGTTTGATTTGTAATCTCATTAATCAGAGGTTCCCCGTGCTGCCTCCATGCCTGCCAACTCCTTTATGAGCATGTTTGTTTGGTTTGGTAGTGCTACCTGGCTTTTTGGGGAGGTTCACCTGTTTCTGCCTAACCACGGTAGAGCCAGAAATGCTCCTCTTGGATCCTGCACCGCGCCTCTCTGCATGTCAGCAGCTGTGTGCAAGGGTGCTCCGGTGGTAGATACACATCAGACAAGTGAGGCACTGGTAATAAACTAGAGATCTGCGTGTTGTTTGCAGAATCTACAATTTGCTTTTGATTATAAATAAAAGTTGAGGAAAAACTAGGAGTAATGCTGGATTTTATATTGAGTGTTCTCGTCCTTCCAGAGTTGGCTCTGTGTGGACATTAATGGAGGTCTTTCCTGCAAATCTGTATGTTTGTGGTTTTGTTCATATTTTTTTGTAAGTCATTCTATTGACTCTGTAACTTACCCTAAATCTGAAGGGAACACCCTGTCTGAAGCACTTTGGGAATGTCTTTGGAGGATATTCAGTAACATGACAGGTACCTGGTTTGCCTTTTGCATGAGGCTTGACTCTTCCAGAAAGGTTCCTCCTGCCTGCAGTGAAATTTGCACTGATGTGACTGCTTTTGCAGTAGAGCGTTGGGTCCTGTGTATGTGTTGTGCTGAACTGGGGGATTTGTGGTAAGTCTCTAAAGCAGCCATGGGCAGCTCCCAGTCTTTGCTCTTGCAGCTGAATCTCCGTATTCTCTTCATTAACCATCTCCACAACCCCTTTTCCCCTGTACAGCTCTAGGAACCAAACTGGCCAGAGATACGTGTATTTCTGTGTGCCCTTGCTCGAGTCTGTGTGTCTTAGCTGACCCTGTATGTTAAAATGGTTTTTAATATTGTTTGCTTTCCAGAGTAACTGCAGGGCTTGGTCAGTGTTGCTGAAGTTCTTTGAGATCCATAGCTTTCCAGAAATGCAGAGGGTGCTTCTCATTCCCATTAGTGTCAAGCAGTAGAAAAGGTTAAATGTAGACGTCCTCATTCTTATTTGTTTAAATTTCTATTGGAGTTTCTCTGCTTAGCTTCTTAACCTTAAGAAAGAGCAAGAAATACAAAACATAGGCACTGCACACATGTTGTAGCGGTGAGGACAGCAGTGCTTGGCTCTGACCTCGGTGAAATTCTCCTTTTCCATGGCTCAGAGGGCTCGTTCACCCAGGAGGTCACCAAGCAAGTGACAGAGCTTTTCAGGACATGATAGATTTGGTGTGTCTAACCAGAGCTGACCAGCAAAGGAGTAGGTGGGGAGATCAGGTGTCTAAAGGGAGAGGGGGCATTGTCACATCTCCACAGGGACAGTTTAACTCCTGTTTTTTGTGCTGTATGGAGCTGGCTCACTCTACATGCTTGTTCGATTAAAGGAAGACTCATTTGCCAAAGCCTACACAGAACCTGGCAGCTCTGACTTCAGAGAGTGTACTGAACTGGTACCTGTGTCACCACCTCCCGGACGTGGAGGGGAACGGAACGGAAACAAAATGTGCTGGGGTTTGTAGCTGATGCCGCTTATTGGGTTTATGTCTTTTTCTGTGTGTTTTTGCTGGCAGGTGGGGAAGGGGAGAATGGTATAATTGCTACATCCATAAATTTAAGAGAGTTAGTGTTGGGTTAGTCTAAAAGACTGGCTGTTGTTTAAACCTTACTGTTACAACAATAATTGAGGAAAAAATGTGCCCCCAGTTGTCTGCTGTTTGCATCGTATGCCTTTGAGAACAATAGTGTGTGTTTGGGTGATGAGAGTCTCACCCTCAAAAAGGCATTTGGAGATGGACAGTGCTGAAAAAATGACGTAAATGGTGACTGAAGGACAGAGCTGTTTCCTGTCTTGCCCTCCCTACCTTCTCTGCCAGACCTCTGTTTCTGTTCCACTGTGACAATATGGGATAGATGTGGATTACAGCCTCCTTCTAGAGAGTCAGCGTAGGCGAGATTTGGGGCTGGGGGTGGTGTTCCCCCTGTTAGTGTGTGTACCGAAGCAAGACATCTAGATAAGGATAGCCGACAGCTTAACTCGTGTTTGAAGTGTCCTCTGATACTGGACTTTTGAAGGAAATAAAGAATACCAACAGAAAAAAATCTACAAAAAAAGCAAAAATCTGTTCCAGCCAGTGCTCCTCAGTAAGACACCTGGAGACCCGGCACTGGCAGGGGTAACTGAGGCTTTTGCAACGACAGCAGAAGGAGGTGGCTGAGAGGCGTGTACTGATAAAATCTAATTACCCTATCGATTGGCTTCGGAGCCACCGTCGGCCGTGGTAATGATTGAGATATTCTTATGTGTTTGATGCATGTTAGCTGTATCTCGCTGCTCTGGGTCCACTGGGAACCTTAAGGTATTACGGAGATCTCTTAATCATGGAGCAGACTCATGTGTGCTGGGCCTGCTCTGTGGCCCTACAGATTTATTGCAATGGCCACTGATGCACTTGGATTTCCTGAGGTCCCACGGGGACCTGGGTTTGGGGAAGAGCTGCCCTGTCTGTAACTCTGAATTCTTAACTGGCTGAGGAAATCCACCATGCTGGCTTAGAATTTTCCCCCTCTGCACCCTCTCATGCTGTTGTTCATTCCTTCTCATCTGGGTTGACCGAACAGCATCATGTCCTCAGACCTGTATAAACTTCTGCCACTTCTGATTTCTCTGCCTCTCTTTGGGAGTGGAGGTGCTTGTGCTTGCAGAATACGGAGCACTGATTTCTGTAGCCCCTGGATAAATGTCTTCACCAACTGGCTGTGCAAATTTAAAGTGTGCAAGTGTCTGTTGTTTCCAACACAGATTGAAAGAGCAGTAAATGCTTGCAGAGGACAGAGAAGGTAGTGTAAAGAAAGGGTACCTGCCTCTCTGCCAGCTCTGCTCTTTGTTGGTCAAAATGATATCCAGCTCCTCTATTGAAATCTAGGCTCTCTACACTGCGTTTATATCCAGCTGCTGGGTTTTAATCTCCTACTTCTCTGGCCAGTGTTGGACTTTTTTTTTTTTTTTTAAACCTGGAGCCTAGCTAATGCAGCTGCTGAGAGGCAAGGTTGGCTTTTGGGCAGAGAGATACTTCATTTGCAGAGAGGAGAGGCGAGCTACTTCACCTAAATGCTAACAGTCTGCAGGACTGCAGCTGGGGGAACATATGTAGAGCCTACCTGGAAAAATAAGCTTTGATGGTGCCCAGAGCTCCCAAGCTGGTTTACCCAGGAGGCGTGAATGGTCTCTCCTCTCCTGCTGACTTTATTTTCTGCTGCGTCCTTGCCTTCTGGTGGTGTTCTGCAGTGGAAATGCTGGAGAATGCTTTCCTTGGCGCTAATTAAATTGCAGTCACGATGGGGATATAATATGCCAAATAGAGGAAGAAAGGAAGAGTATGTATAATGGGGTCTGTGCTTCCCTAGGAACACACAGAGGCAGCCTGCACTGGTGAGATTCAGTAAGAGGCTTAACAACATCTGCAAAGGTAGAGCAAGTATGCTCAGACGCCTCAGGGGGAGCGTGCATGTGGGAGGGGAGGGCAGGCGATGAGCCTAATGAGAATGTAAAAGTCGTTTCCAAATGGATCAGATAAAGGCGAGGCAGCAGACAGGGTACAGCACTGGCACTACAGAGGGGCTTACCTTGAGAAGGATGATGGCACAAGGCGCTTTTAATCTTAATTGAGAGAGAGACGCGCATAAGGATGAGCAAAGCCAGGGCTGCTTGACAAAGGCACAGTAGCAAAGCTGGTGGTTTGCACATCAAACATGGATTTAGAACCCCTTTAAGCGGCTAGCAGTGTGTCTGTAAACAAGCCCAATCCCCTCTATCCAGTTTGGCTAATACAGTCTGCCAGGGCATGTGTGGGGTGGAGGAGGATGGAGGAGACCTTGGGTGCCTTCTCCCTTGGGTGTGGGAGCTTTGCTTGCTGCTTTAGGATTTGAACAAGCAGTACAGTCCTGGTCCCAAGGCTCTAAGTAATTTCTCTCCTGCAAAAAATCCTGTTAATTTCTCCTCTTTCTCTCCAAATACCCTCTGTTCTGCAGCACCAGGTTTCATGACTTCCCAGTTTTTGCATGGATAGAAGTGGAAGGATCAGGCTCACTGGTGCTAGAGGAGGGTGGGTAGATCTTCCCTCTCTTCCTTCTGCCCCTTGTGATTAGAGGGAGTTGGCTTGATGTCTGCATTTTGTCCAAGAGAAGGCACTTAACGGAGACATGGCAGAGTGTCAGGTCTCGCTCCAAACAGCAAGCAATTTGCTGTGGTTCTGCATATACTGTTTGGGACTGTGCATGGGTTAAAGATCCCTTCCCAGTGGTTAGAGGCTGCTTTGGCTCTGGTGTGGGGAGCAGCAGGCCAGCTTTCCAATGGTGCAGAGATCCCAGCGAGCTTGGGACTTTTCTAGGGGTTGTTGGTCAATGGGATGGCAATGACAAACCCCGAGAGCCTTGGCCTCTGAGCAGTGGTGTCCTCAGTGACCAGCATGGTTGCAGGTTAACCTGCAGTGATTCCTGTGGAAGTCCCACGGGATAGGGAGAATATGACATCTGTGTCCCTTGAGGAGTCCTGCTCCATTGGAGCCCATGTGTAGTTGGTGCTTTTGCAGCCCTGGAAAAGCACTGTTCATCCACATGCCTCAAAACCATCCTGAAAGAGAGATCTCTCTTTTCTCTGCGAGGATATTTGTTCTTCTGTATTAATGCTCCTGTCTCCTCTTCCCACTTGATGCTCTGTTGACCAAGCAAGGGAGAAAGAGAAATTTTGGGAGTGAACTGTAAACAGATTCACATTTAAAAATTGGTCTTGGAATTTTTATTGACCAGGCAGCGCTTGTAGCTCATGCACGTGGATCTGTAGCTGATCAGACTAGTTGTCTTGCTTTCCCTGGGCCCGTCCCTGAACTCTGTGTGCCTGCCATGGAGCATTTCCCAGTAACTTCATTTGGCTTTGCACTGAGACCTAGAGCTTTCATCTGCCAAGGAGGAGTTAATATTGGGGGTGAAAAAGAGTTGGGATGAGGGATGTTATAGCTAATGGTTAGAGACAGGATCACAGTGAATGGCTGTTTTCTGACCGTGTGATAATGAGCTAGGATGCAGAGATGTTTTCATTTAGCAAAGTCAACAACACCAAAAAAGCAGAAGCCTTTATTGAATTGCTGCCTTAAATTGAGCAGAAAATCAGCACCAAATGGGCATCTAGGAGTTGTAAGCCCAGCCACATTTGTTTCCATGTTTTACCATGAAGGACAGTTGTTTACCTAGACAACATGAGGGTCTGGGCTCTGCCAGTGCCAGTCATTCTCTTGGCCTGGATCTGGAGGACTGTAATTTCTTTGTGCTTTAAGTTCATTTTTATTTCTTCTGAAGCCTTGTGGGATTGGAGGCAACCAGCATCGTTTTGTAATACGAACAGAGGTCTTGGGAGGTGAAGGGAAAATGGGAAGGCCCACCATGGAAGCACTTCTTTTTGCTGTGCCCTGCAACTGCACTTGTGGTGTAGGTTAGTGTAAGGATTTTGCTGGTGTGAGTGTTAAGGGTTTATTTTTGGGTTTGTCACTGCAGGAGGAGTCGTCGAGGCGCTTTAGTGCCCTGTTCTTGGAGATCAATAAACCTTGCTCTTGGCAGGGATTTGAAGCCTGCTCCTGGCAGGAGGGTTCTTGTAGGATGGCTCTGCAAACACCTTCAGGAAGGTCAGTGGTGTGGTTCAAGGTGTGTCTCCCTCACTTTCGGGAAAGGAGCCACAGCTGGACAGGGCTCACCATGCACCTTGAGTCCCTTGGCCTGCTCTTTGCCTGGCGTGGACAGGGCAGACTGACCATAGTCAGGACAATGACAATGACACTGTCTGGCAGTTGGATCAGCCACCAAACTCATGGCCAGTACATGTTGCAGCTCTGAAACTGAAATAAACGCTGACTCTTTCTTCCTTTTCTTAAAGCTCTAGGAAGAGCAAGATTATTCTGCTTCCAAAAATAACCTCATCCCCACCGCCTGCCTCCACCTCCTTTTCCAGGTGCCTTACAGGCAGCTGGTGAAGAGCTGCAAACAAATCATCAGTGCGGTGACATCTCAGTGATGTTATATATAGCAATCCAGTGCAGATTGTGGTGTGGCACCTGACTTGTCCGCTCTTGCTTGCTGCCAGCTGGAAGCACAGGGAGAGGAGGCTGTGAGTCGCCGCTCCTGACCCTGCCACACGTCAGGTCGATAGTTCAGAGCCAGGGTTTTGATGATGCTCTTGCACCCGTGCGTGTGTGTATCTCTGTGTCATCAGGCTGCAGTGCTGGGGATCCAGTCCTGCAAAGCCTAGCCTTCTGCTCTTGCTGCACAGCAGGGGTGACACCGTCCCTCTGCAAGCTCCAGAGCTTTCTGTGTGTTCGGAAAGTTTGTGTGGTGATAGATGTCCTGGCAGCAGGCACTGAACTCCTGCTCTGCTCCGTGTTTCTTTCCAGTGATCAGCAGGGTGCCCTATGGCTCACGGCTTTGTGAGGTCTCCGGTGAAAGTGAGGGAGAAGTCCTGCTGAACAGAACGGGGTGCAGGGCTGGGTGTGTGGGAGACACGTGTTGACCCAGCCTTTGGGACTGATGGACTTGAGGGAAGTCCACCAGGAAAGCAGCTCTGACCACAGCGAGCACAGTGTGTTTAGAGCCCCGGGGCAGGCAAACCTGCCCGGGTGGTGTGTGACCACCACTGCCTTTTCCTGAAGCCCTGCCAGCTCCGTCCCTGCCTTGCAGTGCTGCTCCAGCACGTGTACCCTTCTGCAAAACTGGCCTGCCGTGGGCTGATCCCTGGTAAAGGGAGAATGATAACCATTACTTACAATTTGTGAAAGGTCATGTGTTGGGGTTTTTTTTTTTCCTCCTGCTGTGTCTGTATATACAGGTAAGCCCAGATTTCCTCCCAGGGGCACAGTAAAGACCCTGAACTCCTTTCCCTCTGCTGAGCATGTCTGATGACTTTCTATGGTTATTAGCTTCTTCAGTGCAAATCAAGGAGATGGGTGGGGATTCTCAAGGTTTAAGTTGTATGTATGGCACTGTGGGGAGCAGACTCATAAATTAAACTGGATTCTGTCCTAATGATGCCCTCCTCCCAGATGCAAGCTTGGGGTTTCAGACCTGGCCAGGGGAGCCAGCAGTGCCACATGCTTTCCATCAGATGTGAACAGACTTGGGAGGAGCTGTCCTAGGATGGAGGGTTGGGGGTTGGAGAGATTTTATTAATGATTTGCTGTGGGCAAGAAGAGGGTCAACTGCCTATTTCATTATTTTTTCAGCTCTGCACAATCTTTGTTCCAAATTCCTTTTCTTCCCTTTGCTCTTCTCTGCTTTCCTACTCTTCTCCCTCTTCCTTGCATTTCTTTGGTTCTCAAACCCTTTTTCCCTCCCTTCCTCTTCCGTTCTTAATCCCTACCTCATGTATGCACCCTTCTTCCTTTCCATTTCTCTTCCTCTATTTAGTTCCCTTGTTCTCCTCCCTTTTCTCCCTTCCCCACCCTTCCTGTATCTCGAAGCTCCTCGCGAAGAAGACAATTTGAAGGCTTTCCGCTCTGCTCTCAGCTGCGAGGCTCCTTCCCTCAAGCCAATCAATGGCAGCCTTTCAGCCCCGGTGGGGCTTGGCAAACATTAGATCAATAAGTTATTAGCACCATTCTGTCAGCTGTAATGTGGAGATTGATCGGGGCCGGGGCTCCTGCATGCTGCCTGGCACTTCCCCAGCCTGATAAAGATGACAGATTAAGGGAATAAGAAAAAGGAATTAAGGAGTCTGGCTGTCAAAGCTGTCACGGGCTGGAGGAGCACTGTTTTTTTCAGGGGCTGAATGAGTGCAATTGGACATTTAAATGGTGCTAAGGGTACAGCACCACCAGCAGCTCTGTTGGAAATCACTGTCTTCAGTGTTTGCTTTTCTAAAAAAATGCTGAGAGGCTTGTAGAAGGCGCAGCCAGAAGAGGTGGAGTAGCTGTCGTGGGTGTTGGAGGGAATACCAGGTTGCTGGCAGAAGATTGAGCACCCAGGAGCCCACCTGGACATGCGAGTGTTGCCCCTGCCGCACTGCCTTACGCACCTTTTGGCACGGCTGGGTGCTGTGGGGCATTCCCTAGGATAGAGGGTACTATCTGTGTCAGAGCAATGATGCCAGTTATCATCACTTTCTACTGCAGATATATAAATTGAGGCCAAACAACCTTTGCCCGAGAGGTTTGTGGTCCCTCAAGGGAAGCCTGATCCTTATTGGAACCATGCTTTAGACTTCTGATTTGACAATGTTCCCTGTTCTCCTGTTTAACCCACTAGAACCTGCTACTTTCTAGAGCTACAAAGTGAGTCTCTGGAAGGTCTGGACTTCAAGCCCCCCCTCCCAGCCTCATTATTTAAATCTTTTCTGGAAGACAGTGGGGATTCACAAGTTTGCAATCGCTAAAAAGCCTCTCTGCAGCATATGAAATTAATTCAGATCTCTCTCTTAAGTGCGGTATATCCTCTCCATGAGTGTTTTTCATACTATGAATATTTACCACCTTTCCATGGCTTGGTGCATGCTTTAAAAATGAATTTCGTAAGAACCTGGGAGACAAGAGGATGTTGGTGCACGTTCTCTAATAAACAGCCTCATTACAGACAGACAGGAGGATGGCTCCAGCATGACTTTCACCTCCCTCTGTTTCACCCCTTGGGCACTGAGATATTGGACAGTCCTTTTTGGAGCTTACCTCCAGGTAGGCAAATGGAATGAGCACGAGGAGGTGGGAAGCAGCAGGGTACTGTTTGCGTGGTAGGAGGGAAGGCAGATGGCCCAGCGGTTAGCGCTGAGAAAGGGGATGCAGGCTCCTCCTCAAGCCTAGGAAGGGATGGTTGATATGTTATAGATTGGGAATCCTTCTGCTCAACTACTGTCTTGCTGCGTGCTCCCACATTAACTCGCATTTAGGAAGGGGGTTAGGGATGCTAGGCCTCCCTTTGGGGTGCTACTTTCTACGTAATGCATTGCATTCAGTGAGCAGTGGCACTGTGTCCCATTCCTTCCTCCCCTTTCTTTCCTTTTTTCTTCCTGTTTCCAAGATCCTCTTGTCACAGGGAGCTTGAAGTGTGATGCTTAGGGAGCGTTTGCAGATACCTTGGTGGAGGCTAGGGAGAGTCCTGAGCCAGGATGCCCGGCTTCTCTGCTGTTCGTACTATGAAGGCTGCTACAGCAGCTGGTGAAAGGATGCTTCCTGCCCTGGAGAGGTTGAAATCTAAATCGAAATGACAACCAACAAATAGATATAGATGTGGAGACATAAAGAAAAAATGAGATAATGCAGTGCAATAGCTAAGGTTGGAAGCCTGCTGCCTGACAGATCCCTAAAGCCATTAAGCTGACCTGCTGGAAGGAGGATGCTACCTTTATTTTGCAGCTATTTTGATATGCCCTGTGCAGAGATCTAGCAATTTCCCCCTTCCTTGCTAAAGCTAACCCTGCCCCATGAGCTGGCATGCACTTGTATTGTTCTAGGATCCCAGGTCCCAGAAGCCCATTGCTTCCCTTCCCCCGGCTTCCCCAATATTTTTTTTTCCCATTCTCATTGCCCTCAGTTAAATTATGGCTCGTTATTCCCATGACCTTGTGCTTCACTCTCCCTTTGTTCCATTGATTCCTGCTGGCAAGGGATGGGGCCGATGTGCAGCCAGATTCCACGCTGCTGCGTGCAGCCTCCTGCGTGGCCCCTCGTACGCCAGCCTTTGTTGAGAGCAGCTCCGGGCCTGCTGGGACTCGGCAAGCTGGTGATGCTTCTTACAAAGGCACAAGTCCATCGCTGGGGAAGTCGGTCTCCAGGGTCCCTGCAAACCTGTCACATTCTGCACAGGAACAGACTGAGCAGCGGGGCCGGAGCACCAGGGTTGTCTGAGCAGAGCAGCTCCTCCGGTGGCAGCCTGTTAGTGCCAAAGGAAAGGGGAGAGCTGAATGAACTGAGATACTGCCAAGACATTTCAGACTGGTCAGTGGAATTGTCCTTTCCAGGGTTTAAGTTTGATGGAGGAATTAAGAGCAAGGGAGGATGTTTGCCTCCTCTTAAAATAATGTGAAAAGAGGTGAAAAAAGGACTCTCTCCTAGTTCGATGTTGGCGATCTGAGCCTGGGTGATTTCCCATGGAAGTTGGCTCAGTTCTCTGTTTACTCAGGACTTCTGGGTCCAAGAAGCTTTCAGAGCAAAACCGATGATATGGATAGGGAGCGTGAGATAGGTCTTGATCTCCTCCCGTTGTGTCTGCAGCATAACGCAGCACAGAAAAACTTGGTGCAGTCCCTCGGCCGTAATTGGAGCTCACTCTGTAGTCCACCCATTTAACAACATTGTGAGGGCAAAACTCTCGTGACCACCTTATATTAGTTCGTTTCCCTTCTCCAGGTGAAACCGTGTTCTCAGTCACTGGGACAGGGTCTCCGTGCTCACCCTGATGTTGATGCAAGGTGTGTCCTTGGTGCATCTTCTCTGCTGTGGATTCCCTTGTAGAGAGTGGAGATAAAGTTCCTCTGTCTTTGGGGAAACCTAGAGATAGGTTTTCTAATCTTCCCAGCTGACTTAGGCTCCCGAGTCCTCTTTTCAAAGCTGATAATGAGGCTTGGGGTTCTTAGGTGGGTTGGTGAACATGGCTATGAAGTCACCCAGCTCTGCTGAGTGCTGGAGGCTGAGGATTAGAGGCCGTGCAGGAGCACAAAGCACTGCTACTTGCAGGTGACGGTTCCACCCATGGCCTCTAGTCTGTGTCTCATGTCCACAGAGGTCTGTGATCAGGTAAAGCCCGCGTTGCCCTGGCTTCTACACAAGCTGGTTTTATGGTACCATACCCACATCCTTTCTCTTTGTGGTTGCAAAGCCGTCGGGTGGTACTTGTGTATGGGGACAGAAGTGCTGCCCTTCTCCAGCTGACCTGCTTTTCTGGCCTGTCTCTAGTCATGTTTGACTGCAGAAGTGCAGCAGGTGAGTGCTGGACCTTCTCTTCTCATGAAAGAAGGGGAGAAAAATCCGCTTTGTTTTCTAGTTTTTTGGGAAATACTTGACTTTGTTTCCAGAAGCCTCTCTGGATCACTTTCTGTACTGCTTTGCCACACCAGCAGGAGCTTTGAATGTAAAGCAGGATCCAGGGACCTGCATGGGAGACCCGTGACGGGCAGTTGTGTTGTCAGGGCTGGGTGGCACTGGTGGCAGTAAGCAATCAGTATGCTTGGGGCTTCCTCTAGCACTGCTTGCTCGTATTATTGCCTGGCCAAGCTTCATAACATTAGAGTTCTACTGATAATGTCTTTCATTTTCAGCTTTAATATTAAAAAACCTGCCCTGATTTAACTTCCTTTCAACTGAAGTGCTTTGTAGAAGGCAAGAAAGAGGAGGCAAAAGCAGGAATTTGGAGAACAAAAGACAAAAGGCCCCTCCCAACCATCCCTCCCCATCCTCTGTGTAAGGTGGAGTGTTGCCTATCGCAGGTGCATGGGCTGAGCCAAAAAGCTGTCTTTGGGCTTTCTGGTCAGTGAGTAGCAATGCAGGACCTGGCTTTGTGAGGCTGGTACGGCATCCAGAAGCTCCACTGCCAACTCATTTGTAAAACATTTGGTTTTGCTGCTGCAAAGTCAGGGGAGATGGACTGTGGATGATCCCATCCTGTGCCTCCAACCACTGTCCTGGTTCTGGGTGTGTGAGTGCAAGGAACGGTGGGATGAATGGCACGTGGATGTAAAGGGAAGAATTTGGAGTACAGGGTCCTGTAAAAGGGCACGTGTTCAGCAGGTGTAAGTGGCGTGCCAAAGCTGTGCGTATGGTTTAAGTTGTAAAGAGGAAAGGATTGGTGCTGAAACACAAACCCACTGATGTTCAGGTGGCACCCCGGAATCAGTGAGTGTACTAATGGAGGTGTGATCTGCCTCTTCCCTGCTTTGCAGCTCAGAAAGTTAAGGGGGGATACGGCTCCGTGTAACGCTGGGCTGGAATTCAAACAATTGCCATTCAACTTGTGCTCTCCTACTGAGTCTGTAAATTTTGGGCAGATTGTTAGACCTTTGTGCCTCCAAACTTGTTACTGATTATAATTATTCCCTTTTCCTTGCTTACTGTATATCATGTTGATTTAATCCCCATGCTTCTGGGAACAGAGGCAGTCTCTGACACATCCCAGGATTTTGCCTTAAATTAAGAAAAAAAAAATAATTCTGTGATCTGACTGCTGTAAAAACTGCTGGGGGGCAACCTAAATACAGACTCAGTGTGTGGGATTTGGTGCTTTGGTACGGTGTGAACCTGAGACGCTGGAAGGAAAATGCTGCAGATCATCCTAGAGATTAACAGCCTAATGTGGGATCTCTCTGGAGGGCCGAGTTCAAATCTCAATGGGAAGACATCTGGGACCTTTCCGTGTGGCATGCCACCGATGGCAGGCTGTCACCCTGGGCTGTTCATGCTGCTGCCAGCTCACTCGCATGTGTGCTGAGAAGTGGGTGTTCTGGAGACCGGTGGGGCATGGATCTGATGGAGTTGGTGCTGTTCAGAGTCACTGAGCGATCTTGGGCTTGCCCTGTACAAATGCAGCCGGTTGGGAGTGAGATGGGACTCGCAACCTGTCGTGCTGCCGTGTCTGGGAATAGCAGGGCACGGCGCTAGTCAGAGCCAACGGCTGCTGGCAGATGGGCGCACGGGGGTGGGAACGGAACGGCGCGAGAGGATGATAGGAGGGTAATGAGGTGCCTTGGCAGAGCTGTGAAGCTGAGGAATCTTTACTGCTCATATTCTAACTGCTGTCACATGTAACTGGTGCTTCTGTCACCAGTTCCTTCGTGGAGTCTCTTCTGCCTGAAGTACATAGGAACAAGCCCTGATGGGTTTTGCTGCCTCCTGCCCAGGCTGGGAGGGGCGAGCGGAGCAATGGGACTTGTGTTGTTTCAAAGCCACAAATCCTGGATGAGAACACTTCTGAGGAGGATATATGATCTTGGCCTCCAGCGCTGAGGGTTTGCCGCATCAGGCTAACATTTCCAGGAAAATCAACGTGAAGAATGAAGCATGCTGTGGGGAGGGAGCTTGTGACTCTGTTTGCGCCGTGTGGCCAGGTACCTCCTAGCTGGGGTGCTGGCTTGGCAAGCGGGTACTGGCTGTGGCTTTGGAGGAGTGACTTAAGGGTAAACTGAGGCAGGAGGAGTGATCAAATTCGAATTGTATTGAAAGGCTGACTCAACACCTGGGATGTGAAGTGCTGAGGAAACTCAAGTGCTGTCACTGGCTGACTCTGTCCTTTCCCATCTGCTTTCCAGTCGCCACTCTTCTGTTGTAGTTCCTCTGCTGTTGGTTCTGGATGGTTGCAAGGCTCTGCGGTTGTCTCCGAGTGCCAGTTTTGTTAACAGGCTGGGTGACAGGGTCATGGCAAGATAAGATCAGAGCCAGCTTGTGCTCTTTAAAACCTTCAAATGCCACTTGTAACTTTGTAGAGTTCCAGGATCGCTCTTTGGATAGAGGCATTGCCTGGCAGGCTCTGCCCTCGGCGCGTTAACTGTCTGCTCTCGGCACTGCTCAGCCTGTGGCAGCCACGCGTCTGTGCTCTGGATCTCTTGATAAATACAATGCCAAGGCAGGAACCTGGGCTTGCTTAGCTGAATTCAAAGTAATGTGGAGTGATTCTGAGTATGAGGGACAGTTGCTTGGCTTAAAATGTTCCCTGGAACAGAAATAATTTTGTTGTTCTTATAAATAGCATCAAGGGGCTTTGTAACCTTTCCTAACCAACACACTTTGGGGAAATTGCAGCAGCTTTGCATGCGTGCTGGCTCACAGGCAGATGCAATGTATATTCGCTCAAATATGGTGCTTGTTTGTGAGATTTTTTTTTTTTTTTAATTTTAAGAGGCTGCATCTTTAACAAGCCCTTGATAGATGAGAATTTGATGCTTGCAGTGACAAGCAGTCTCTTCCTTCCTGCCCATATGCAACATCATGCTTTCAGTTTCCCCAGCATTATTATGGGAGGATATTGATTTTAAATCTGTTCGGGGACGCTGTAATTGTATATTAGATATTTTGTGTTGGTTTGTAGGGCTGCAGTAATGCAAAAGGCTTGAGTGTTTCCGTACAATCTAGAGGGGGAAGATTGCTAAGGACCTTGAGGTTTTGAAGGAAGAGGGGGGGAGCGGGGGGGGGGGGAGAGATTGAGAGAGAGAGAGAGAGAGAGGGAGAGAGAGATACTGTGGTAGGAAGATTCAGAGATCTGTTGTGCTTTTTTTTTTGTGTTGTTTTTTTCCTCCCCTTTCTCTCCCCCAGTTGCTTTGCATCAGGGCATGAAAGGAGTGGAAACACCAGGGGGACAAAAGGCAACAGAACAAATGATGAAACTCAGTAAGGAAATCAACTGGATTCAGAATTTATAGCTTTAAAATGTTGCATTGATCAGTGTGTGAATAGTCATTACGTGCTTTTGGACTGCGTGATTAGGAAAGCAGATCAAGGCTCTCAAGATGATGATTTTTCTTACTTTCATTTTTTTCCCTCTGCTTGTAATATATGTGTGCGTGTGTGTGTGGCTGTGTGCGAGAGAGAGAGAGAAGCAAAATACCAAAGTCTGTCTGGTTGCTTCTGCAAAGAGGAAAGTACAACCTTATCTGATACTCAGATTTCTCATCTCTCTTCTAGATGAAATTTTAGGCAAGAGAAGAGTATGTTCTCCCAACAGCAGCAGTGAGTGTCCTTTAGAAAGCAAGAAAGCCAGAAGTGAGTCCCCAAAGGGTAAGTGCTGCTTCTCCCTCCCCCATCCCCTTCCCCTTTCTTCTCCTTTCTTAAGAGTGGAACTTAATTGAAATTAAGGAGGGAGGGAAGGGAGGGCTGCAAGAGGCTGTGTTGTGGGAGCTGTAAGTATCCGGCGCTGAGGGTGCATGAAGGAGGCTAGCAGTGCGCTGTGCTTTCTTTATCTAATCGGAGGGAAGCTTGCAGTGCGAGAGGGGGATTGCTGCTTAATTAGAATAATTGTTTTATGATTAAAAAAGCAAGCTGCGGCTTTTGAGGTGGATTTTAGGGGTGTTTCTACTTTTCAGGCAGAATGTCTTGATTACATGTTTAATATAAAAGAGACACACAGGCTTATCATGCTGGCATCTGTTCCTTTAAAGGGAAAAAAAGAAGCCTAGCAGGGAGAATAGGGCTGCCTAGTTCTTTCTTATGCATTTATGGCACTGTTCCTATAGAGATGGAATCTGCAGACAGTTTCTTTTTTTAGGGTTTTTTTTTTTTAATCTCCTGATTTGTCTTACGGTTCTTTCCTATAAATATAATTTTTAAACTTTCTTTACGACTGGAAAAGTGGAGTGGGTAATGGAGCCTGCAGTTAATGAGTTTGTCTTGAGGTTGCGTAAATGAGGTTTGCAGGCCCTTCACTTAAAGGCTTTATTGTCAAGTTCAAACTAATTAGCTGTCAGTAATACCCATCTCAATTGCTGTTCTTAACCTGCACTCTTTGACCACTAAAAAAAAAAATAAATAAAGGCAGACTAGCTGTCTGAAGCGAGATCCTGTTTCATGGGTTTGGAGTCCAGCAGCTGAGACTCCTCAAGGTGTATATTCTCACTAACCAATCCAGGGAGTCTCAAAGGGGACTTTTTGCAGCAGTTTGTCGTGAAGCCTTCTTAAACTACATACCTTTATATGATGCTATATAAAGATATATTGTAGGGACCTGTACCGCATCCTAATTTCACATAATGTTCCTGTATATTGTCTCTTGTCTCCAAATCCTGATCTGAAAGGCAGCATACTCTGAGAGGATGCTGGATGCTAATGTCACTTAATACAATATTGCTAACACTACCTGAGAATATACTGAATCTTTTCTTTCACATAACCCTTTCCTGCCTGTTAATTATTTAATACAAATAAAAGTGTCAGCTTTTTACTGGGTTTTTCTGAAAGGTGTTGAGGTACCCTACGTACTGCTACTCCTTACCTGTTTTCCTTGATTTTTTTTGTCTGCCCTATTTCTGGTATTCTTGAAATGTTTCTAGTAGATGTGCAGGTAAGTTCCAGCAGGATGCTTTTATAGACTCTGAAAGGCATTTGTTACATAGGGGCATGAGATTGCTGTAGCACACTCGACACACCTGCTGTCACCTTTGCTGTGTCTGGTGAGCCTATATCCCTGTAATTCCAAGACAGTGCACGCTTAGGAACTGAGTGCAGGCAACAGCAACCCGTGGGGCCTGGGTGAGGGTGGGCTAAACTTCAGTCAAGCCATGTGAAACCAGACTGTTGTGTTTGGATTCACCCTAATAAACTGGCTGAACTTGCACACGTTGA
This sequence comes from Syrrhaptes paradoxus, assembly GCA_013400615.1. NCBI lineage: Eukaryota > Metazoa > Chordata > Aves > Pterocliformes > Pteroclidae > Syrrhaptes > Syrrhaptes paradoxus. The sequence continues at coordinate 38,486 of VZTO01005155.1, forward strand.
TGTTTGCGTGGGAGCAGCAGGGTCGGATGATCCCATACCGTTCCTTTCCTCTGGCCTCCCACCATTTCTGTTCACTTGAGTGGGTTGAGTGCAGCATGAGGCAGGTGAGAGGCGCTTGGCTTTGCAGTGTGCACGCAGGGTCTAAATCCTGCTCCTTGACTCTGAACGACTCGGGGATTCCCCCAGCTCATTACCAGAGGGGTTCCTAGGAAGCCCTGAATAAATGCAAACTTTGTTTTCCACTCCCACTTTTTTCTCAGAAAGCCTTCCCTGCCCTTTGAAAGAGACAGGATGGAAATTCTGAGCTGGGCCTTTACTAATCTCCCCGGTTACCTGTTTTTTACTCTGTTAGGTCATAGGGAACCCCCATCCTCTCCAGCACTGGCAGGCATGATGCCATCAGAATAGTGAGGGGCTNACGCTGTGGCAGGCATGATGCTAGAATGCCATCAGAATAGTGAGGGGCTGAACAGGCTTCTGTATTTTGGGGGCCTGTATCTACCCACCCCCTGCTATGAAAAGGGGGCCAAAGGAGGGGCCATAGCCAGCGTTTCTGTGTCTTAAGCCACAAAGAGTGAGAGCACCTTGCAGCTGAGACCTCCCAGGAGACTTCCCACCCTGCTGGCAGTCAGGCAGCGTTCCGGTGGCACGGATAGCATGGGGGTCAGGGAAGGAAGCAATCCCTGTGTTGCCAGCTCTGTCCTAAGGAGCTGGTTTCATAATGGAAGGATCCGTGTTGTGTGACAAGCCATTTTCAAACAGGATGGATCCTGCTGGCTAGTTAACCTGGAATTTGGGAACTACTGCTGTGAAGTGTGAGATGGTGCTGGAGCCCCGAGCTTGGCTGGGGCCCAGATGCTGTGAGTGCAGTTTGTGATTTTAGGAGTGGGAAGGGAAGCAAGAACTGACGAGTTTTGCAGCCCATGCAGCCCCATGGTGTCCTCTGGTAGGACCAGGTCTGCAGCATCTCCCTGGATGCACCCTTTTTCTCCAGCCCGGTGGTGTGCCGTGTGTGGATGCTGGTCTCTGCGCTCTCCTGCGGTGCTGTACGGCTCGAGGTGGGGACTCTCCCCTCTCCATCGCACGCTGGCCCTGGATGCGGCTCTTGCTCAGGGCACAGCTGCATTGTCTCTGAAACAGCCTTTTGAAGGGGAGAAGTGACCCCGTGCCCGCGGCACATCTCGTGCTGCTGTGGCTGCGCCTGACGAGGCAGGGAGAACAGAGGCAGCCGAGTAAATCACTCCCGCTCTCTGACTGAGTGAAAAAACACCTGTAGGGCTGGAAACCCTTCCAGCGGGGAAGCAGTAACCTTCCCTTCCCCCCTCCCCAAAGCTCGCAGTGTGCACACCAGAGATCAAAAGAGAGCCCTATCTCAGTGGAAACAGGGCCGCGCCAGCTCTGCTGTCAAACAGAGCAGAACGTTCTCGCGTCTAATATGGAAATGCGAGCATATCAGAGGCTTGGAGCGAGGGCTGTGCTGGCAGGTCACGGAGGAAGCTTTCTCCCTGGGAGACAATTCCCCAACTAAAACCCTCACTCCTGCAGCAACAGCGTGTCTGGAGATCTGCTTCTCCGGTAGCTTGAGACATGAAATAAAATGGAACAATTGCAAAAAGAGAAAAATCAGTAAGAGTATTTTGGTTCCTATTTGAACTGCTGAAAAATAAATCTGGTAGAAGCCTCATCATTTGGGAAGATTTGAAACTAGGCTGGACTCAGTGCTGGAAAACACACGTAGGGAACAATGTTGTGCTTGCCCCCTGGGGTGGGCTGATGAGCTCATATGCTGCTCCTTCTGCTATTCTCTTTTCTTTGCTATTGTAGATCATTTAAAACAAGAGAAAAATCTTATTGCATCTTTGGTTAATGAAGTAGACCAGGACTAGAGCTGGGCTACAGCTGAGCCATTCAGATCCAGCCTGTATCAATTTGTTCTTTTTTTGGGGGGGGGATATTAATATGTTGATCGGTTTGGCAGCTGCCCAATTAGGCTTAATGAAGAAACAATGTTTGGCCCCATTTTTGCTAAAAGCTTCACTGTCCCCCAAACCCCTTCTGCTGAATATGGTGGGAGTGGGCACGGGCTCTGCAGAAAACTGCATCCTCCGAGAGCCTGAATTCCCTGTGGCTGCTGCCCCTGGGGCCCTGCAGTGTTGGTGGCCGGCAGGAGAGGTGGGCTCCCCTTGGCTTGGGCGGACAGGGAGGCACGCTCGAGAGCATGAAGGCCCCACAGATGCCTTCCTCGTCTGTGGCTTCCCAGTGACCATGCTGGAGTCCATTTCACACCTGGCAGCTGGAAGAGATTTGGCGAGATCAGTCTCCCGCATTACCCCCTGGTAATGACAAAAGCAGACACCAAAGCTGCAGCAAAGCTGGAATTATCGCTGGCTGAGTCATGTGAAATCTTCCAAGTTTTAAATGTGGAAATCCAGCCTTTCCCTGGACTCCTCCTTCCTCTTAGCCTCCCCTTGCCACCCCCATTCTCCCTCCCCTCCTTGCACCTGAAATCTGCTCTGTGGCTGATCCGATAGAGTTTATGGTAATTAAGTGTTATTAAATCCCCTCCCCCTCCCTTTTTTTCCTCTAATGACACATCTGTGGGGAAAAGAAAAAAATCAGTCTTTTTCTAAATCAGGTCTGTGGCATGCGACTTTGCTCCGTAGACCTTTGGTTAAGAGCATCAGAAGGGAACTGAAACAGTTGGTGCTCTTCTGCGTTCCTGGGGGAGGTGGTAGGAGCAGCAAGAGAGCAGAGGAGGAGGAGGTGGGAATCTGGCCCATGGAGTGAGTGGCAGGAAGGGGACGTGGAAGGGAATTCTGCCCCACACCCCCCTGCTCCTTCCACGGGTGCATTGCAGGTTTGCGTACCGGAGGTGGGAGTGGGAGGCAGCGGCATGGCATGACTGTCATCTTGTGCAGCCTCCTGCTCGCGGGTCTGGTTTCTCTGTGCTGCACACAGGACAGGGTGGGTCCCCGCTCCTGGCACTAGCTGGCTTGAAGCAGGCCACGAACCTGTGATTACACAGGAAGCCTGTGGTCCCTGAGATGCCAATATGTGTCACCGGGGTAGAGACCAGTGGTTGCAGAGATGCCCACAAATTGCTGTGCTGACTGAGCATCCTTGCTGAGCTGGGTGGCTGACCGGAGTCGGAGGGGACTGTAGTCGTTTCCTTTTTGCGGAGGAAGAGTGCCTTGGGAGCCGGTGATGTAACCCTTTTTTATTGCAACTTTGTGCAGCTCTGACTCTTTAGTATTATCGTTGTTATTACTATGATTAGCTGCTCAGGAGGTGGTTTCATTATGACATGTGGAGGTTGCATCCCTAAAATGTGAGTCCCTGTATGCTTGGCTGTGTAATGAGTTTGGTGGCAGACAGCACTTGCCACTAACGGTCTCTTATTCTGGCCAAGGCAGAAGTGAGCCAGTTCCTAAGCTGCTGGGGAAGGGCCACATTTCACAGGTTCTCTGTATTTTGGGCTGCATTTGTTTGCCACAAGGCTGTCTTTTCTGATAGCTAGCTTAGGGACCTTCCTCTCACCTGAGAGACACCCAGGGCCCTTTCCCCAGCAGGGTGTCCAGCACCTGCACATCCATTATGGGGCTGGTGCTGGTGTGAAGGCAATGGCCCGTGCTCAGAGCCACCACCTCGGGTGTGGAGCCAGTCTGGCAGCAGAGTCACCTGCCACGAGCCCCGAGGGACTCTGTGAAATGAGGTGGATGAAGGAGCCGGAATCTGGGGCACACGTTAGGGTGGTCTCGTCATTCACTGAACGCAGCGGTGGTCTTGCGATTGCGGCGTGGGGGGAGCCCTTCCCGCCCCCTCCCTGCCCTTCTGCCTGTTTACATTGTTACTGGGAGTTCCTCTCGGAGTAATGAAAAGGTTTTGCCTGTGGGGAAGATCCAAGATAAAATAGTGTTAGAGCAGCCACCGCCAAGGCTGAGAACGGTAATTACTCTGAATTCTGCTTACAGTAAACACCAGGGCTCTGTGGTTTTATCTCCCTGATTGTTAGGCTGGGATCTCTGCTGCCCAGGGAGCAGGCAGGGTCTTCATCAAAGCACCTCCCTCCTGGGCTGCGCGCTCATTCCGGGAAGAAGATGGAGAGGCAGGCACATTGGGTGTGATTTTGCTGGCCTCAGGGTGCTTAGCCATATATACAAATCCAAAACAACCTGCTTTTGTGACTTGTCTCCAAGAGCCGGGCAGGTGGACTGTCATCGCTGTTGTGCAGTTGTCAGCATCACCTGCACTGGGTGCTGGAACGTCTCTCCCGTTGTGTTCCTGTGGGTGGTCAGAAAGGTGGGGGAAGGAGGTGTGTGTCTGATCAGGTATCAGTTGAAAAAAAGAACTCGCGTCCCTTGAGATGAAAGGGTGAGAACTCAGTGAACTCTTTCATCCTGCCTGTCCTCTTTGCCAGCTTGGGAGTAGAGAGCTTGCTGGTAATTTGGTGTTATTATAATGCAACATTTGTTGCTTTGGGGGGAAAAAAAGTTGTTCATGAGTGTTTTGGGTGCTGTGGCAATTGAAGCACTTTTCTGTATTTAAGTGTGCTCACATTTGGAGGTTTAGCAACTCGTAGGTGTGTCTTGACCCACATATAATGGTACATCTTGGAGCACAAGGAGAGATGCATTTGGCAGTTTGGTATATCAGGTTCAGTGGGTACACTAGCGAGTTGTGGGACATTGTGCTAATATCCCTGTACCCCCCTTTCTCTTTTTCTTTTTTTTTTTTTTTGTATTATCCCTATACTTATTGGATTTTCCACTGTATTTCTCTTTGGAAAAAAGATCAAATCTTTCTGCTCTTCAGAAAACTCCCACACGCCTCTGCTTGAGGACTCGGTGACTCAGATGACCCCAGAGGAGCACTATAGACGCATGATGTCAGCACTGAACGAACACGGCACGTTCGAAGAGCAGCAGCAACAACGTCTCTACCAGCTGGCCAACAGCATGGCAGTGCCCAGCCATGGAGGTACGAGCTCTTACAAATGGGAGAAGGGGCTTGCTTTGCCTTTTGGTATAAGTCTTGTAAGATGTCCCTAATCCTGGTGATCAAGTGAGGAGGATTTACGGGCTGCAGTGTTGCATGTTTATTATATGATGAATACAGGTGGTACTAAAGAGTATCCTACAGACTGTTCCTCCATCATCTCTGTGGGGACATCTACCCTCAGCCATCTCTAAATGCTAATACCTTCCGTAGCTATCTGTGGGCACTATGCATTTGTTTACCAGAATAGATAAGATGCAACATCACTACTGTGTATTTTACAGTGGTGGTCTGAGGGACCCCCTGGCCCGTTTCTTAAGGCCTGTTGTGTGTGCTGCAGATTGTGGCTGCGTACCTGCCTGTCTGCTGCTTCTAGGCTTTAGCAGGACAAGAGAATTTCTCCGCTGATACCTGTGTTCAAGGGAAGATGCTGCCATTCTGCTCTTTAAAAGGAGTCTGGCGCTTGTACGGTTATGTTAATGCAAGGAGGAGATAATCCAAAACGTGGTCCTGAAGCAGCCTCCTAATTAACAGATACAGTCCAATGCTGCTGCCGTGTCCTGGGGCAGGAGTGATGTCCTGAGGGGATAAAGGTCCTGCAGTCCCAGCATCTAATGGGTCCCGCGTGAATTGAAGGGTTGCTGGTAGGTCGTGCCTGGGTTGTGGAGGAAGCTGGTGAAATCCAGCTCGGCTGCAGCATCCTGCGCAGTGCCTAAAGGGGGCACCCGACAGTTAACGTTCCGCCCTGGGGAACGCCTGGCAGAGCGCAGCAGCCACGAGCATCCCTCCACAGCCTGAAGGCTCCTCAGCCCACAGGGACACTTCACCTTCCCGCAGGCGAGCCAAGCCTCCTGGCACTGTCTCAGCTTGCTCCAGAATAAAGCTGTGAGTTGTACAAGTCCTCCGATGAAGGAGTGAGGGGTGAAGGAGGTAACTCAGCTGTCTGGATGAGGCAGAGGCAGGGAGAGGGAAGAGGTGAGGCTGTTCCAGTCTGGGAGGCAGAGGGTTGAAGCATCACTGAAAAGTGGTGCTGTGCAAGAATCTGTAGCCCCGGTGCTGCTTCCTGCTGAAGGCGCGGAGGGCTGATATGTACCTGCCTGGGTGATCCAGAGAAAAGGAGCTCAAGCAACATTGACGAAGCATCCAGCGAGTGGTGGAGGAGAATCTCTGGTCTAGAGTGAAAATCCCCAGGGCTCCTTGTTAGGTTAATGAAGAGGCTGTCTTCTTTTCCACTCTGTTTGATTTGATTGGCTTCTCTGGGGGCAAGAAGGCAATTCTTTTAGCTGTGGAGTAGGGATTTGCTTATCAGCAAAGGCACGGCATAAACCTGGGCTGAGACACACCGCCATGAACATGGCACATGCTTCTGTGTGGTGTTGCCAGACATGTACAGAGCCGCGGAGCTCCTGCAGGCATGATCCATAGGTACGGGACAAAGCCACAGACCATAGGAGCTGGAGTTCCCACACGTAAGCGCAATGAGCACAAGCACAGTATGTGCGCGGACAGGACATACCGTGCATCCTGCACAAAAGGATAACACATGCAGCCATGCAAATGTTGAACATTCAGCCATGACGTGCAGGTCTGTGTAGACCATGTTGAGTACAGCAGAGCACGTACTCGGCACAAAACACGTTACATGTACCCGTATTGTAACAGACAGTCACGACAGACCACTTAACCCGGGCACCAGATGGCCGCTGGACGTGCGGAACATGTACATCCAGGCAGAGTGTGTGCGGCAGAATGGCTGGTATCACCCCCTTCTGCCCCCGTGGAACGAGTAAAGTAGCTCATTACATTAAAAGCCTGACGTATTTTTTATGATTATGATTAAATTGTCTCATCGGCATTTGTTAGGGGAGGGGTCACACTGAGGTTTGGGGGTGGGCAGGGGCAGAAAAGGAGTGTGCACAGACAGACTCTCCCGTGTAACGTTGACAAGACGGAACTTGGTGTGTTTTGGATTGTCTCCACACCACAAGGCTCTGGTTGGGCTATAAATTATTAGTGCCAGTACAAAGCGCAGTTTATCTGCGGGCTCACATGGCGGCACCAATAACATTAATAATTTAAAAAATGTTAATAATTTAGAAATCTTTTTTTTTTAATTGCTTTTCAACCCCCCTCCTCCATCCCTGTTCTCCCAGTGGCATTCATCCCACATTCTGAATTCAGTCTGTCTCCGTGCCTGGAACCTCCATCCGCCAGCGTCCCACTGTCAATCAATCTGATTTCCCAACTGTCAGAGTGCAGGATTGTAAATAACAGCTCCTCGGGGGGGCTGTGCGAGGGGGTAGGGGTGCAGGGGAGGGAAGGAAGGCAGAGAAAGAGGAGAGGAGAGGGTGTGCGTGTGGGGGGTTGTTGCGGTCATTCAGGATCAATGCGGCTGCTGGAATTGGCTGCACGCCAGACTTCTAAATTACAGGCGCTGTGGCAATAAGGAGTGACCTGGGTTTTTCAGATAATTAATTTATAAACATTGAAGGTGCATGGTCCCTGGCTCGGAGAATTCTCTAGGCTTTTTATGTGATCTGATGGGGTTTGTTGTTTCACTATTTCTTTTATACTTTTGCAGTTTGAAATTGTACGTTGTTTTAATGTTTGTCCCCTCAGCTGGGGGTGTGGGGATGGGGACTGTGCGTGCATGAATGTGGCTAGAAACGTTCGGGTACCAATGTCCTCCCTACAGCCAGCAAAAATAGCAGCTGTGTAAGCTTTTCCATTCCAGCTTGCAGTCCCACCACAGGGCTTCAGCCCTGAGCATCACCAAAATATGGGATAAAATGACTGGTGGAGCTCCAGCTGGGCTCAGCACATCTTGGGGCTAATAGGAATATGGATGGCTGTGATTCCAGAGCCAAAGCAGAACAGCATGGTGGTGTAAAGGAAGGCAAGGAGATGGGAAGCGTATCGTTAAAAGGTCGTACAGCCCTCTGATATTAACCCAGCTTTGTCAATCAGTTGTGGGGAGAGGACTAACATGCTGCTTTGAAATCTCCGTCTGCGAGCTGATCCTGACCAGGGTGTGTTCATTATTAAGATAAATCTTCCTCTCCTCGTCTCCCCAGCCGTGTTTTGGTTTCCTTTTGCAGCGTGGCGCACAGTGAGCGTATGAAGGCGGTTTCCTCTCAGCGTGCATCTGTGTGTGTGCGTTTCCTGTGCATCGTGTGAGTGGCTGCAGAGGTTTTGTTGTGGGATAGAAGCAAGTTGTGTATAGGGGGGTTTCAGATACCTGAGGGACTCCTGATGCTTCACTGTGAGAGAGCAGCACTCTGCAAAAAGCCTCTCTCAGCACCACTGGTGCGGGTGTCCCCGTCTCTAGACCTTCGCGTGGGTCTGTCCAGCTGCGTTGTTCCCTGCAAAGACAAGTGCAGCAGCAAGCCAGCTGCGATTGCATCTCCTGCGCGTCCTTGGAGTACACTGCCATTCCCACTAACGCGTGCTTGCGGTGTGTCTGGCCGTGCCAGCATTGTCCATCTCACAGCCCTGGCGTGAGCAGCTTGTCTACCCACCCTAAAAACACAACACGTGCCTGTAATTTGCCGTTGCACAGTCAGCCTGTGCAATAGGTAGANATGCCAGTATTGTCCATCTCACGGCCCTGGCGTGGGCAGCTTGTCTACACTGACACCCCCCCTAAAAACCCAACACGTGCCTGTCATTTGCCGTTGCACAGTCAGCCTGTGCAATAGGTAGAGGTTTGGCAGTGGTACCACGGTAGCGCAGGTTTAAGGAGGGGTGCATTTCTTGCTGACCCCCAGCTGGTGCTCTGATGGAAGTGTTGTACCAAAGGCTGGAAGAGGCCCCTTTCTGTACCCCGTCCTCATCTGCTCTGTGGCCCAGCCCTTCACCTTCCTACAGCAGAGCTGCGTGAGGCAGGTACAGACCTGCCAGGGCCACTTGTCACCCCTTGCCCGGGTGATGGCTGCAGCATCCCCCAGGCCCTGGGCAGCTGGCTGGGGGGGTGGGCTTGGCATCCTTAGGAAATGAGCCCTTGGTGCTCTGCTGGGCTTTCCCTGGTGGCAGGGATGATTCCTCCCTGCCCGAGGGGGTAGGGGCTACCCAGGGAAGTGGCCCCTCATCCCCTGCTTCAGGCAGCAGCTGGAGATGCTGGGGCAGGGAAGGCTCTCCAGCAGGAGATGCTGGGTTGTTGGTGTGCGGGGGGAAATCCTGCCCCCCCTCCGGGGGTCTTGGAGGTGCCGGAAGGGGGCCAGCTAAAATCAGCGGAGCCCAGCGACGGCCCTGCGGGTCTCGGAGTCGCTGCGTGGGGGCTCCGCGGGTGGCCGCAGGTGGGGACTGTGCTCTCGGGGGGGGGACACGCGGCTGCTGGCTNCGTGGGTCTGTCCAGCTGCGTTGTTCCCTTCAAGAACAAGTGCAGCAGCAAGCCAGCTGCGATTGCATCGCCTGCGCGTCCTTGGAGTACACTGCCATCCCCACTAACGCGTGCTTGCGGTGTGTCTGGCCATGCCAGTATTGTCCATCTCACGGCCCTGGCGTGGGCAGCTTGTCTACACTGACACCCCCCCTAAAAACCCAACACGTGCCTGTCATTTGCCGTTGCACAGTCAGCCTGTGCAATAGGTAGAGGTTTGGCAGTGGTACCACGGTAGCGCAGGTTTAAGGAGGGGTGCATTTCTTGCTGACCCCCAGCTGGTGCTCTGATGGAAGTGTTGTACCAAAGGCTGGAAGAGGCCCCTTTCTGTACCCCGTCCTCATCTGCTCTGTGGCCCAGCCCTTCACCTTCCTACAGCAGAGCTGCGTGAGGCAGGTACAGACCTGCCAGGGCCACTTGTCACCCCTTGCCTGGGTGATGGTCACAGCATCCCCCAGGCCCTGGGCGGCTGCCTGGGGGGGGGCTTGGCATCCTTAGGAAACCAGCCCTTGGTGCTCTGCTGGGCTCTCCCGGGTAGCAGGGATGGTTCCTCCCTGGCCGAGGGGGTAGGGGCCACCCAGGGAAGTGGCCCCCCATCCCCTGCTTCGGGCAGCCCCGGGAGATGCTGGGGCAGGGAAGGTTCCCCAGCAGGAGATGCTGGGCTGTTGGTGTGCGGGGGAGAACCCTGCCGCCCTCCGGGGGTCTTGGAGGTGCGGGAAGGGGGCCAGGTAAAATCAGCGGAGCCCAGCGACGGCCCTGCGGGTCTCGGAGTCGCTGCGTGGGGGCTCCGCGGGTGGCCGCAGGTGGGGACTGTGCTCTCGGGGGGGGGACACGCGGCTGCTGGCTTCTCGGGATCGGGTCGGGTCAGGTCCCCACCCCGCTGGGCACCGCGGGGCCGGGGCAGGTGCTGCCGGGGCTCCATTCGGGGACCGGGAGGTGCAGCCCCCAGTGCGGGGCGAGCGGTGGTCCGGGGCTAGGAGCCCACGGAGAGGAGGGAGCAGGCGGGCAGCTCGGGAAAGCCTCCCTCTCCTTTTTGTCTCCCCCTATCCATCCTTCCTTCCCTCCCTTCTTCCCTCCTTCCCTCCCTCCTTCCCTCCCTCCGACAGGAAGGCAATTAAACAGCAATCCACCCCCTCCCGTAGTTGCACAATTTCCTCCGCTGCCAAACTCCCTTGGCGGCGGAGGCGGACCCCGCTAAGAGCCGGCTCTGCCGGGTGAGTACCGGGGCAGGGCAGCCGCAGGGCCCCCCCTCCGCTCTCCCCGCCGCTTGACAGCTCGCCCGGACCGCGGGGACGGCCGGGGGGGGAGCGAAGGAGCTGGCTGTCGCCCGAGGGGCTGCGAGGAGGGACGGGACGGGGCGGGAGCAGCCTCGGCAGCAGCCCTGTCGCCCGCGGGGAGCCGGCAGCAGCCCCGAGCAGCCCCGGAGCTGCCGTTCCGCCCGGGGGCTGCAGCGGAGAGCGGCGGTGGGTGTCTCCGTCTGTCTGTCCGCGGGTGCGGGGTGGGGGACGGGGGGGTTCTCAGGGTCTGTGTCGGGCAGTGGCTCATCCCTTCCCTCTCCCCAGATCTCCTCCGGGCGCGGCAAGAGGTGGCGGCAGCGGCAGCAGCTCGGAACCCCGGCGCGATGGAAGCGCACATCCCCTCGGCCAGCAACTCTTCCAGCCAGCGGAGGAAGCAGGGCCTCCCCCAGCACAGGGACACCCACTTCCCGGAGAGGTACTGTGGGGAAGGGCCGGCCGCGCCTCACCCACGCCCCGGGGCGGAGTTTGCTCCAGCCTCGATGGCATCGCATGGGGGTACGGGGAGGGGGGGCTCCAGGCAGCCCTGGGGAGGGGGCTCTCGGGGCGATGTGCACCCACAGAGCCAGTCTGCGTGTGCATGGGTGTCGCGAGGGTCCGGGAGGGTGCGCCTGGGTGGTCGCGGTGCCCACCAGGGTGGCAGATTTGATTTGTCCTGGTAATATGTTAACGTCTCCCTTGGGAGCTACGCAGTGCAAAAGTTTGGTTTTGCGCGTGTGCCAACCACGTCTGTACACAAAGGGGGGTGATTTGTGCTTGTGCACATCCATGTCCACATTCATGTTGGCAACTGGTGGGAACAATCCCAATCCTGCCCTGGATCTCCAGAGCAGAGGATAGACCCTCGCCTGTTCTTTGGCACAGAGCAAGTTACGATGTTTAAGTTCACATTTTATAGCATCCCCAGATAATGAGAGAGAACAAATGTTCGAGGACGGAATAGAAAGAGAAGAAATTTTAATTTTTGAGGAAGAAAGAGGCACAGCTTTGATTTACTGCTGATAGGAGTGCTGGAAAGCTGATTTCCCCACCTCCTCACCCCCCCCAGTTCTAGCTCATTTATCTTGCTCTGTGCCCTAAGGCATTCCCTGTGCAATCAAGAACTTCAGAAGGAAATTAAATTAAAGCTGCGTGCTATGCTCGTTTCTGACGAGCATAGCAGAGGCGGGAGAGGGTTCGGCAGCCAAAGGGACGCAAGGGCTTGGGTATCATGGGGCAAGCCGCGAAAAGCTCTAGTATCTAGACTTCTTTGGCTTTCTTCTTGGGGTGAGGCCAGGCACCAGGCTGCAGTATTATTCTATAGCGTGTGTATGTATGCGTTGGGTTCAGAGTTGTTTCCCCCCCATTTATAGCCTTGGGGATCCTGTCTGATCTTCCTTCTTTCTGACCAATGGGTTTGCAAAATGTAGAGGTTGGGCAGACCTGGTAAACCTTTCTCCTACGGGGTGTATTTTGGCTCACCCACGTGATAAAAAATCCAACGCAGTCCATGTGGATTGTTGGCAGACCTGCGAGGAATGCGTAGATGGGTTTCACTGCAGCCAGTCAGCAGGCAAATTTCCCCAGCTATGTGTGGCCTGGAGGAGAGCCAGGCCAGCCGGAGGCCTGGCTGCAAAGGCGTGTACGGAAGGGTGGAGGTTGCTTATGGGGGGGTACTGCACGTAGGAGGGGCAAACTGAAAATGAATTAGATCTGTATCAAATCCAGAGGTACTTGCCACTGCCAGGCAGGTGTTCTAGCTAATGGCGCTGGGCTGGGCCAGGAAGCGATAAATAGTTTGGGAAGAGGGTGTTATCTAGCAGTTTAAGGAGAGGAATGGAGTTAGGGCTGGTGTTCCTCCAGTTATGGGAGGGAGGGAGAGAGAAGTTTTGTTTTTGCAGAGACCTGTGCCCGCTAGTGGGAACTATATATATACAGTTTTCCAGTTTCCAGGTGTGAAGAAGTGTGTGATGAGTCTGAGCTAGGCAACATTTGGGAAGATAAGTGTGTTCAGACATTTGTCAACTAGTTACCTTCCATCTTCACCGGTCAGAAACAGGCTGGTAGGTTTCATGGTGCTAAGCGTAAGGCAGGCAGGCGGATACTGACTGTGAAGGTGATAATACACACGAGTGCATGCGGACAAACTGAAGATGGATTTTCTTGGACCAGATTGCAAGGTACTTTCAGCAGAGTCGTGGTCTCTTCACCTCTGCTCCAGCTTCCTCATCTGTCAAAAAGAGTAAAACTGATCTGTCTTGCCAGAAGTAGACTCAAGCTTCAGGCTTGGGAATCCATTTGGTTTCATGGTTTTGGTTTCCTAGATCCTTCTCTAGATGGATTCAGAATTGGATTAGAGAGTGCCAGGGCCTGGTGGTTTGTTTGAAGAGATTGTTGAGTTCAGTGTTATAAAAAGACTTGGAAGAGGAAAGGGTACAACTAAAAGGTGTCATTGTAACTGTCTCAGGCTGGAGTACTTCCCATCTCTGGAGTACTTCCCGTCTCCAAACTGCTCTGTCTCCTGCAAAAACGGCAGGTGGCTGTGCCCTTCAGAGCTGCAGAGTTCCTTGGATCCTACTCCTTGAATCCTGTCTCCAAAATTTGTTGGCAATGTGTTTAGTTTTGCTGCGGTTGTTTAGCCTGGCATGTTCTTACCCAGGGTGCTCATCTCCTGGTCCATGCTGCACAACTCGGTCCTGATCGTACTGTTGAACTGAGCAGGCTAGTGCGTGTGAAACCTGGGGAACGCTTGCATTCACCCCCCTTTAGGGAAAAACTTTTGTACCCTGGAAATGGAAGGCATTATGCGGGTGCTCAGACTAGGCTGGATGAGGTGCTGAGCTGTGTGATCAGTGTGGGGAGGCTTGTTGGTTAAATGTGATGCATCAGTTCTGTGTTAGAGTTTCTGGGAGCTTGTTCGCATGCGTGCAGTGTGTGGCATGGGGTCTGCGTGGGAGAACCTGCCTCTCGCAGGAGCGGGGAGAAGGCTGGCTGTGGTCAGAGAAGGGGTGAGTGGTGAGGCAGATGCTTTGGTAATAGCATTCAGCTGTCTCTGGTAAGAAGCATTAGGGACACAATTCATTTTCCAGGACCATAGACAATTATAGAGTGAAGACAGGAGGGATGCCAAGGAGCAAGAAATACTGCCTGTGAGAGATGCCATCAGCATCCTGATCTGCCGGGGTCCTGGGAAGCCGAGCCCTTTGGCTAGAGTGTTCTGGGAGCGGGAGCCGCAGAGTCTCAAAGACGCGCTCATTGCCCTTCCGTTGCGGAAAGCTGACAAACATTGTGCATCAGCCAGAGACCTTTCTCTGTGCAGAGATGTGCCTGAAATACCCAGCAAGGATTTTTGGATTGGGTTCTTTCCATCTGCTGTTGCTACCATTTTTTCTTTCACTGCCTAGTTCCTCCCCCCTGCCTCGCGGAGGCTTTCTTTTTCACTCCTTGGGTACATTCTTCTGTCCTCTTTGGACACATTCTCTCTCCTACCCCAGCCTCGTATCCCCCTTCCTGCTCTGAATGCTGAATCCCTCTTTCTCTGATGTTTGCACCGGGAGGGTTCCTCACCAGATCCCAGCTGGTTGGATGTTACGGGGAACAAAGGCCAAAGAGCTTGACCTGATTTACCTAATTGGGTTGTAGCACCAATTTGGATGTTGAGGGAGTGATTTCCCTTGGCAGCATAAACCAGATCCTCTCTGTGTCCAGGCCTAGTTGCTGCTCTAGAAGGGCAGCGCCAGTAAGTGTCTCTTTCTGCCTGGAAATCCCAAACACCGTTTTTAGAAAGCCCTTTCATTTTATTTATTTTCCCATCCTGGCGCAGACAGTGTCTGCGGATGGCGAACCAGCGAGGAGCTGTGTGCTGCTTGCCTATTACCTCAGGTTTAAAGTGTCTCTTCCTATCAAATGCAAAGCAGAAGAAAGCAGAGCTTTCATGCATTCTTTTTTTTTTTTTCCCCCCCTTCCATCCGTTCTAAATTTATTTCCATGCCTTGCCGGTTTCAATCTGCATTTCCTGACCCTCTCACATCTCCCGTCACAGCCTGTGCTCTGAGCCTGGAGTGAGTCGGAGGAGCACTGCTCTGGGCTTGGGAGGATATGATGGGGTTAAAGTGAAAGGCTTGGTTTTAACAGTATAATGTGTAACCCCATAATGACTTTAAATATTGATTATTTGAAGGCCATTAGTGCTTATTGTTAAAGAAAAGTCAATACTTTTTAAGCCTTGTGAACCATTTGTCTCCTGTTAAAGGACATATCAAATTTAGCAGCATGCGGTGCAAATCCCCTAATACCCTGCTCCCAGGCCTCCAGCTGGCACACTGGGGGGGGAAAGGGGGTGGGGGGGAATATGCAGTAACACAGAATTGCTCTCTGCAAGGTAAGGAGAAGGCTTATCAGATGGAATTGCCAAGAGCTAAATTCACATTCTCAGAGTATGGGACTGTAATTTAGCCCTTAGACTGAGGGGTGGAAGAAGAGGAGAAGGGAAATTAGTGGGGGGGGGGGTGTTGCAGGCTGATACGTACCTGAGCAAGAATGCAGGGATTTGTGTTTTGGTGCACGACTGTCTAAAAGCACAGTAGCCTTTGTTAATGTCTCTGGGGCTTTTCACTCGGATCCAAGCTTGCTAGGAAAGAATTGGCTACATCTGCAGCAGACAGCCTGGGAGGGCATCCCAGCTCTGTGCCAGGATGTGACCTGGTCGTGCTCCCTCCCTCATGTGCCAGGTTTCCATGCCAAGGATCAGGCAGATGGGCTGGAAGGGAGCAATGAGAGGCTCCAACAGGTCCCCTGCCCAGACGGCCAGGAGGCTGGGCTTGTGGGACAGCAGAAAGCGTCTGTCCTTCATGGTAACGCAGCCGTGTGAATCGCTGCTCCTCGGGCTCTGCAGTGTGAGCCGGGGAGTGTCGGTCTGCCTGCAGGGAGAAGAGGCTTCGCCCAGCAGCTTTGCCCTATTCATGGGTTGGGTGGAGAGCTCCAGTGTTGCTGAGAGAACAACCCTGGGGTCTCCACGTGGTCTGCTGTGTCGGGCAGGCGTGATGACAGCACGTGTAAATGTGTCTCCCTGAATGTGTTGTGTGTGTAACATAAGCAGCAACTGACCTCTCACGTTCGAAGTCACTCCCGATGCCTTTCTTACAGCCCCTCTTACAGCTCCTCCCAGCCCTTCCTGGGCCACCGCAGGCTGCTGTGCTCAGCCCTGTGCCTGGCAGCGTGATCAGGTCCCACAGCAATTGCTTCATCCTGTCACCCCCCTTCCCCAGCCGGGGCACCGCTCACCAGCCAGCCCAAAGTACGAGTTGATCCCTGTCCCCAAAGGGCAGGGAAGCTGCACAGCCCTGGTGAGAGAACAGAGGGAATGAACTGCAGGGTCTGGAGCAGAGATTAATTCCTTAGGGATCAAAGTTAGGTGCTGTAGTGCGACGTTAAAGCATAAAAATAGCCTCTGATTGACGTCGGGCTGCCACCGAAGGGAGAACTTTTTATTTTCCAGTTCCAAATCCTGGTCCCCGTCAAACAGTAAGCTTCCTGGGCACAGGTTGTCTCTTCTTAGCTAAGATCAAGAAGCTCTCTTTGTTTTTAGCATTTCCTTCTGGGCTCTCTGTGTGCAGCCTGCACCTGGGGCTTCTGCACATTGTTCTCCATGGCACAGGATCCCCCTTTTCTGCATTTACAAAAGTCAGGGAGGGCACGGCCACCGCTCGCCTGGCCATGGAATGGTTAAAAGCGACTTGATTTCCTAAATTGCTTCTTATAAAACGAACAGCACGTCTGCCGGGCTCGTCTCCCCATGATTACAGCTAATTACGATCGAACGGACACCTCCTAGCCCCTGTCATGCCGCTTTAATTGTCCGTTATTCATCTGCAGGCTGTCCGGGGTGGCAAAGCACTTGGCAGCCCAGCGACCGAGGCCTCGGCTAATTGTGAGGCCTCGGGGATTAGGGCAGGTGATTACACACTTCATGGTGTAATTACATAAGCATCGCTTGGCTGCTGCCCCGGCTCGGAGCCGAAGGTCACGCGCTGCGTTACCTGAGATTAATTGGAGCTGCCACTGAAGTGCGAGGTGCTGGCGGAGCGGTTATACGATTAGCATTAACATTTCAACAGCGACGGATCGATCTGTGGCTCTCCTCCAGACACAGCGAGCTGTGCAATTAGTTTAGAGGAGAGCTAGGGGAGGAAGGAGGAGGAAAGGAGAGATGGAGACAGGCAGGGGAAGGGGAGAAGGGGAGTAGAGACAGACGGGCAGGGGGGAGGCAGAGACGGGCAAAGGGTAGGGAGAAGGAGGAATTGTGGAGGGGGGTCTCAGCCTGTTCTGCGCTGTGGATCGGTGTGTGGCAGTGTTTTGGAGTGGCTACATGTAAGAATGGAGATAAAACTATGCCGGGAAGATGTAGGGAAAGGACAGGAATCCTTTCCTTGCCCTCCTCATCATCAGAGAGTCCTCATCTGGCTTTTCGTGAGCCACGGTGGTGATCCATCCCCAGCTGTGTGGGATGGGGCACGGCTGGCTGGGATTCTCACGTTATCCCACACTCCCAGGTCGTGCCCCCACTGAAAGGGGGACCGTGGTTGTGTATATGGTCTGTTTGTGGCAAAGTCACATGTACCTTCTTGCTCCCTTTCTCTTGCCCTCCAGTCTCTCCTGAAGCAGATTTTATAGGGAGATATTGTAAAATGAAAATAAACGGCACAGCACTTGGCTGTGCCTCTAGATGCCCTGGTGAAGGTAATAATGTTGTAAGTGGCCATCAAAAGGAATTAAGAGACGTGCAGCCGGAAAGCAGAGATTTGCTTGCAGGCTCCCAGGACAGATTTGACTAATGGAAGAGACCTTGGCTCTTATTCCCTTCCTGCTTCTTTTTTCTTTCTTTTTTTTTTTCCCCTCCCCACCGCCCCCCCCACCCCCACAAGCAAGCAAGTGCTGCCTGCCTTGCTTCCAGGCATTGTCCTCTTCCCCCACCCATCCAACCTGCTTCTTCCAGCTTACTTGCCACCTTACATCTGCGCTACCCATTCCGGACAGCCTCACCCACCCCTTCTCCGGCATCACCCACCCCTTCTCCAGCATCACCCACCCCTTCTCCAGCAGTACTCCTTCCCACTGAGCCCATGGCACATCCTGCTCACACCCCTCTCCCCATCTCTCCTGTCTGTGTCTCTCTGCCTCCCTGTCAGCTTTTCTCTCCAGAGTTGAAGATCACCCCTTGTGATGTCCCAGCTAGGACAGTGATTGTTTGCAAGGTCAGGGATGCCTTCAAATCTTTCCCAGCTCCCAAAATATCAAATGTCTTTTCAGTTGAAAGGTAGTTGAGATAGAAACCTAAGCTTGCTTACGGGGACAGGCAGATGCTGCATCGTCAGCGTTGCCTTTGCTAGCCCTGGGCAGCCAAAACCCCTTTGAACAGCCCAGCTGGAAGGCCACAGAAGCAAAGGTATCAAGGTGGGAACTGTGTGGGACCTGTGGAGTCCTGGCTGCTTTCTTCCCCTTACGGTTCTGCTTTTCTGTTTTCTTTCTTTTTTGAAAGTTTTGCATACAGGTGAACAGGCGTCTTTTTATCTGGGCTCAGCCTCTGCAGAATGCAGGTGATCTGCAGAAAGGATGTTCACCCTGAGCCAGAGCACTCTGGGTACCCTGGATGGATCCTCCAGCTTTTCACCATGAATTTGTTTTCTGGTTTCTGCAGGGAGATATCCCACCCGCCGCCTCTGCTGTCACCCCAGAATGCACCCCATATTGCCCTGGGGCCCCACTTGAGACCTCCTTTCCTTGGGGTGCCTTCAGCTCTGTGCCAGACACCAGGTGAGTGCATGTGAAATGCTTGCAGGGGCCAGGGGAAGTGGGTAGAGCGAAGGCTGTAACAAACTGTCCTTTAGCTAAACAGCCCAGACGCATCTTCTGTCTCCCCATTACTGTTGTGCTGACTTCACCCTTGTTCTGCAGTGATAGGAGCAGGTTGCTTTGGCTGCTCTTTCTTTTAATCCCCACCAGCCTCCCTGGTGCCATGCCTCAGCAGCAGGCTGCACTGCCCTGGGAGTGAGGGAATAGATGGGCTTTTGAACAGAAAGGCAGCTCTCGGTTGCCCCTTCCTGCTCATTTAGCCCCCTGGGGAGCTGGCCCTGAGCTGGCAAAGAGTCGATGCGGAGATGAATAACCCCGTGTTCTCGTTCACCCTGTCCCCAGGTTACGGGTTCCTCCAGCCGGCACAAGCAGAGATGTTCGCACGGCAGCAAGAGATGCTACGAAAGCAAAACCTGGCAAGGTAAAGAGTGTAGAGGGCTGTAGCCTGCCTGGGCTCGGGTTGGATTTTTCCTTCCCTTTCCCAGCAGCAGGCAGGGTAATGTGGGGTGCTGTGTTGGATGATCTGCACACAGGTGACAGGGTGATGTCCAAGTGACACCAATGGAAACACTGTGCGGGTGTGGAGGTGACACCATGTCCTGCAGGCTCTGGTTCAGCATGGCTGGGGGTTAGCAAATTACTCGCAGAGCCTCCCCTGCTCCCCGCCACATTCCCTCTCTGCCTCTCCCAATTTAGGTTGGAGATGTCAGCCGAGATCATCCGCCAGAAGGAGCTGGAGAATCTCCACAGGCAAAGGCTACTGGCCGGTGACCCACTGAGCCTGCATCCCGGCTTGCCCCCGGACCACCCAGCCCTGCGCAACGTGCACGACATCCCCGAGGGCCACCCGCTGCGGGAGGAGCTCTCCCGGAGGAACGCCATGCTGGTGCTGCGGCACAACAACACTCCCCTGCTCTCCCTCAACCCCAGCGTCCCCAGCAGTGCCACGCCGCCCAAGGAGCAGCCGCGGCGGGGCAGCCGGAAATCGGCACACCACCGCGCAGAGCCGCAGGGGCTGAGCGAGGCGAAGGAGCTGCCGGAGCCCCGGGCGCGGGACGGGGCACCAGACTGTAACGATGAGGAGATGAAGGACTCTGAGAGCGATGCGGATGTGAGCGACGAGAAGCCGGAGAGTCTGAAGGCTGAGAGCAGCAGCTCGGCAGCTGAGCTTAAGGAGTGCAAAGAGACGGGCAAAGTCTGTGAAGGGGCCAAGGAGCTGGGTGAAGCGGCTGCTGGCCAGAATGCCCCCTGCAGCTCCTCGAGTGCTGAGTCCCCCAGCCACTTGCTTGGCCCAGGCATCAACAAAAACGAGGTGAAATATCTCCCGCCAGCCTCCATCCCACCACCTCAGCCGTTGCCCTTCGGATTTCCTTACACCATGAGCCCGTACTTCCATGCAGGTGAGTGTGTCAGCCTGTCGCTGAGTTACTGGCTGGAGCAGCGATGTGTTTGGCAGTGTGCTAAAAATGGGACTCTTCCCCCTTCCTCTTCTGCATTGTGGTTGTAGTTCTTTTTTCTCTGCAGGGAGCCAAGCATCTTTGTTTAATAAAGGATTCCTTTTGCAGTGAAGCAAATCAAGGGTCACAGAGAGGGCCAGCAGGGACAAAGTGAGTCCCAAGCTCATGAGAAGGGAGATCCCGATGTGATGGCCTAAGGGATCCTTGCTTGGTCCTTCTTTGGAAGCCATGTTTCAGAACAGATGCCAGGAAACTTTAGTGGGCTTACAGTGTCAGAGTTACCGCTGCTCTGCGCCTTTTCCAGGCAGAGGTAGACGGGCTCTTTCCCCAGCCTGTGGTGTATTTCTGGGTCTCGCAGGCACTGGTGTAGCGGGATCGGTGCCTGCTGGGTGGGCCAGGCTGGCAGGGAAGTCGTTGCCAGCTCTCTGGTCCCCAGCAGCATGGTCCCGTGGGCTGTGGAGCTGGGCAGCAAAGGCTGGCACAGCTGGAGCCAGGAGGGACCAGTCAGTACCAGTAGTGCAAAGTGGGGTTTCAAACCCTGGCAGCTGCTCTGCCCAGGGGTCTCCTGCAGGCAGAGCAGGGTGGCAGCCCTGCTAGCATAGCCAAGAGCCAAAATCTGCCTCTGCTAATTAACTTGGCTGAGCAATTAGCAGGAGGTAGGACCTCCTGCCGTGTGGAGGAGGGAGGAAGCGGGGGCATGGCACGCGGGTCGCCGAGGCTGCCTGTTTTCTATGCAAAGAGCCGCTGCGGTTGTGAACGCGGCTGCCCATCGCTCATTAGAGCTGCCTTCCAACCAGGAAGGAGGAAGCGATTTTTCTATGACAGGCAGGTGGCCAACATGATAAATATTCCTGCTGCCTTGGGCTGCTGAGGCTTCCTCGCAGGAGCCTTTTTCTCCCGGCCATTAAAAAGGGAAATGCAGGGCTCTGCGGTGCTCATCGTTTGTGTGAGGCTCTGCGGGGAGGCCTGGGTTGTAGATGGGTTTGCTCCCTCCCCCAGCAATGTGCGAGTTACTGTAATAGGCCATTTATTATTATCACTTCGAATTTATATCACAAATGTGTCTTGAGGCCTCGGCGAGGATCAGGGCTGTGTTTCACTGCCCAGTTTCCAGGCGGTTCTGATTTGTGGAGCCTCTTCCAGAGCTGTAGGTCTTTTCCTGAGGGCTCTTCTGCTTTTGGCTAGCTTCGCGTGGCTGTGAATATTGCCCGGCACTGAGTTCAAGCCCTGTTGTGTTAGGCACCGTACCACTCCATAGCAAAATCCCTCCCCTGGAGCAGCTTTGGGAAGAGAGGGCATCTGGTTCAATGCATCCTGGCAGGTTGATAGGGCAGCGGGGAGCCCAGCAGCTGAAATACCGAGGGCTGTATAGATCCAAATGATCTTGGAGTGTGCTGGGGTCATGTGTCAATGAAAAATGTGTTACTTTGGCTTTGGGGGAACACAAACCACCTGAAGACAGACAGACAGACCTGCAGCCACCTCTCCCCTGGTGCCAGATAATGTCAATAATCCTTCTTTGCACAAGGACTGCTCTCCTGGCCTGGACGGTCACAGAGTTGTGCTGTACAGTGGAGGCTGGGGCTATGAAGTAGCCTACCCGAGGCAGGTAAGGCAGCAGGAGGAGAGACGTGGCAAGCTGAGAATGACCGCTGAGTTTCAGGCAGTTCTTCTGGTCTTCCAGCAAGGAGAGGCTCCTCCTTTGGAGGTAGAGAGCTGTTTTCTGTCCCTACTGGGAAGAATATCGATGAGGCAGCCGGAGCTGGGTCGATTCCCTCAGCTGCCTTCTGGGGATCTGGCGGCTGCTCGATGACCTCATCTCATCAAGGTTTCAGCAGCCTTGCTCCCCTCCTCCTCCCACCGCCCTCCTCCAGCCCCGTCCTTTGGAAAAGGTGAAGGATGGAGTGTGCAGGAGGCTAAAATCCTTCTATCGATCCATAGTCTGGAGAGCAATTAACGCAAGCCTTCCAGCGCCGCTCCACGACCCGAGCCCTCGCTGGTGTGCGGGAAGGAGGGGGGGTGTGAACAGCGGGGAAGGGGAGAGGGGTTAGAGAGTGGTGGCAAAACTGATTAAACCCCCAGGTGGGCTGCCTGCCAAGGGGGGTTGCCTTGTGCGCTGCTCTCCCAGTTGGCACCTGTGATGCCAGGAGCAAAAAGTCCCGTTTCCACGCAGCAGAGGCAGCCCCACTGCCGGACTGGCGGCAGAGGTTTCCCTTACTGGGATGGCCAGAAGGGTTGCTCTCCCCGACCCGCTCAGCCTTTGGCTTCTTTTCTGAAGCAGCTAGATACCAGGAGGAGGGAGGGAAATTCGAAATGGATTGCAGCACGGGTGGCGAGGGCTTTTGCGTGGACACCTGTCTGCAAGCCACTGGCCTGGGCTGGTGGATTGGTTTCAGTCCCCACACGCTGGGCCTCATCTGGTGAGATGCTCTGTAATCCATTACCAGGCTCTCAGACCATCATTTATCATAGAGCAAGACAGAGGAGGCCTGGCAGGGAATAGATGCTGCCCTTTCTGCATCCCCGCAGTCCGGCAGGATCCAGTGACATGTCATTATTATAATAGAAGGTGCGTCCCTTCCAGCCGCTTGGCGCCGATTTGTTCTCATTCTCCAAACTGCCAGAGCAGCGCCGAGCGGGTGCAGCCGCGCACAGCGATGGAGCAGACGGTGCAGCATCTTCCCAGGGAGGGTAAGAGCCCTTCTCAGTCTTCGGAGCTCCAAGGGCTGAGCTCTTCTGCATTCACTGTGAGATTTGGGGCTTTTCTTCAGGAGATGGGGGTGTTTTGCCACTAACTTCAGTGGAAATGAGTTTCCACCCTCTAGTTTTTAAGTTCTGTGACACCGAAATTGCTAATAGGCCAGAACCCAAAGTATTGGTATTTACCTTTCCCTTTCCAAAGAATGTTTCTACCAGTCAGTCCCTATTTCCCTGGTATAAATGGGAAGGGAAAACAAACTCTCTGAGATAAATATTTTGGCCATGTTATATTTCTCTGTGTGTGGGTACATGGAAAAAATTCCTTGTTCCCATAGAGGGGGCCTGTCTTGCCCTCAGTCCTGGGCACAGCAGGCTTACTGTGTGCCTCTGTGTGCGCCTTGACCTCTCTTTTCCTTTCTTCTGGGGGCACGAAGAGACAAAGGAAAGAAAACCACAGAGAAAGGCTTCTGCAGGAGCAGCGGTTGCTAGCCCGGCTCTGCTGGCGATGTCGGTAACCCCGCAAACGACCCCGCATTCACTGTGCTTCCAGGAGCACAAGCACGTGTGCAGGAGGGGGACGGTGGGGAAGCCTTACACTCTCCTCATCGCTGCTGGCTGTGAAGGCAGCAGCTGGGCTCCATCGCTGCCCACGCCGGTGGGGACCTGGCGCAGGGTCACTGGCGGGGACTGACCAGCCGCTCCCCGTGCAGGCTGAGGTTAAACCCTGAGTTTGGGGCTGGCTGGCGACTGGAGCATTCATTCCCAGGCACTGTGTTGTTGCAATTCAATCCTTGGCTTGCTTTTGGAATAAGGAAGTACCTAATTTTAAAGCAGTTGGCTGTTACAGTCAGATCCCCTCGGAGACGCTGGCTCTGGCTGCAGATGGAGGTGTCTCGCCCCAGCATTGACTGTGCCTGGAATAATTGAGTTCAGTTTCACTTCCTCTATTTACCGAGCTGCAGCCGCTCTTCCAAAAAGGAGAAAGAGAATTACTCCCCACCCCGAGAAAGAAAAACCCTCCCCTGAAACGGTAAAAAAGGAAAAAAAGCCCTCGACTGTTTGAGTGTTTGGTGAATTTTAATATAAGCAGCCATGAGTTTGTCCCTGGAAAGTGGAATGCAGGAGGAATGAGAAGGAGGGCTCGTGTCCGTCTGTCTGTCTGGTGGCAGGGGGAAGGAAGGTGCTCACCAGCTCTTCGGCAGCAGCCTCTGCCCCCACCTCCCGCGCTGCCAGGCTCGCAGGAAAGCCGGTTGTTTTCTCTGTAGCTGTTGTCAGACGCACAGAAGTATTTGAAGCTTTTTCTAGCTGGAAAAAGGAGGAATGTGAAGAGAGCGGGGAGCTGCCTGGCTCCCAGGGGTGTGGGCTGGCGAGTTGGGGGGCAACGAGCTCTCAACACTTGGCACATCAGGGCCGGGCAGAGCTGTCCTGGAGCAGCAGGAGGAGCATCACAAGCCTGGTCCTTACGGCAGAGGGGAGAGGGTCCCGTGCCTGCAAGAAGGAGGGTTTGCGGCAGAGAGGAAGGATGTGGAGGGGGTGTGAGAGGTCTGGTTGTTGCCCGCAGCGAGCACCCTGAGGGTCCTGGGCTGGTGAGAAGTGCTGGCAAGGAGACCAGCGTGCCTGAGTCCCCAAGGCCTGGGGAGAGATCGGGACAGACAGCCCCGTCCCTGCTCCAGAGGGAGGTGGTGGTGCAGGGACAGGAGCGGTGCGCAGGGCGAAGGGAAGGGAAGCAGGAAGCTGGCAGTGGAAATGTCGTGGGAACGATTACATAGCGTCTGACTGCTGCCTGGGCAGACTGCTGTTGGGTTAAAAGCTGCTTATTGGCCTGATAACTTCCTGGGGAAATCCTGTCACCTTGGGGTGTGCCGGTGGCTTTGCCAGCTGGCTGCTGGAGACTCTGCGCGTGGCTTGCTCTGCGCGTGGCTTTGCTCTTTGCCTCTCGCCTCTGACCCAGGGAACCGGCCGCTCCTCATCCTCTGGGCTCGTGCCCCCACCAGGGTTTTGTTGCATCCAGCTTTGTCTTGCCCTTTCGTGCAGAGGTGCTGTAGGAGCGAAGGAGTCACAGCGAGGGCTCACATCCATGGTGCTGGTCCCATGGCTCAGGGAAAAACCTTAAGCCTGCGGGACAGATGATCTTGTCGTGGTAGAACCCTGGGGGAAATATTTTTTCTGGTAATTTCTTGCTTCATGCCCTGAAGCGTGTGGTTTATACCCCTCGTAAACTCTGTCTCTGCCCACTGTAATCATGGATGTTCCCTATAAACGTCCTCTGATCTCTCGCTCTCAAAGACACCGTGCAGCAGCGCGTTCCACCCGTTAATAGCATCCCCTGCCCCCCGAGTGGCCTTTCTGGAAGTAGGTTTCTGTGTTTTTCCTTTTACACGCCGCAGTAGACACAGGTTACCCGGCTGGTGTTTCTCTCACCATTTCCCTGTGCCTCTGCTCCCGCTCTCTCCCGGCTCCAGCCTGGTTTGCTCCCCGCTGCACGTCCCGTGCTGTCAGGCGACGCAGGGTGCCGGGGGGGCTCCTCCACCCCCTTGGAACCCATCACCTTCGTCTCCGCTGACAGGGCTGGGACCTGAACCGCTGTTGCGTTTCGGAGAATTGACATCCCGGCTTGAACCGAGCTGCGCTGTCTTCCGAGTGTCGCGGGGGCTGGCAGGGGTCATCCTGTCACCCGTCAGGCGCTGGGCCGGGAGAGATGCCTCGCTCCTGCGGCGGGAGGGCCGCGCGTTGGGGGGCTGGGGCAGAGCGGTCCCATGGATATTTCAGGCTGGGGTGGATGGAAAACGAACGCTTCGAGCGAGCACAGGCGCTCTCCAGTGATT
Organism: Syrrhaptes paradoxus; assembly: GCA_013400615.1. Taxonomy (NCBI): domain Eukaryota; kingdom Metazoa; phylum Chordata; class Aves; order Pterocliformes; family Pteroclidae; genus Syrrhaptes; species Syrrhaptes paradoxus. The sequence continues at coordinate 63,966 of VZTO01005155.1, forward strand.
CACGCTCCGGCGAGGCGCTGGGCCACCAGGGAGAGGCGCCGGGGCCCGTTGCCATTCGGAGCACGTAGCCAGGAGAAGGGCTGGGGGAGAGGAGCCCCCAGGGCAGGCAGAGTTTTCCGCTTTGCGGTGCGTGTGGAGAAACACTCCTTCAGGCTTTTTTTTTTTTTTTCCTTTTCTCTCCCCCTCCCCCCATTTCTTCCACGCAGCTGAAGAACATTAAACACATGAAATGCATTAGCTGAGGATTTTTTCCTTTCCCCCCTTTCTAAGCTGGGGACCTCCAGGAGGAACAGGCCTATGAATTGACCCTGCCCAGCGCTTTAATTGACAGGTCATTAAAGATGAATGTGTGGCTAGAGAAAAATATTCAGATTGCAGGCTAGTTGTTGTCCGTGTGGGATTTTAATGATTTATGTTTCTTTCTCCTCCCCTCCTCCTTACCCCCCCAACTCCAAACAATCCAGGCACCATGGGAGGTCTGTTTCTGGATGGCGAGGAAAGCCCCGCGCTGGAAGACATCAGCAAATGGACGGTGGAGGATGTGTGCAGCTTTGTGGCCAACCTGTCCGGCTGCACCGAGTACACTCAGGTAAATCTCTTCACGGCCTCGAGAACATCACGGGAGGATCCTCCCTGCAAGCCCCTGTTCTCTCCCTCCCGTCTGTGCCTGTTGGACTTGCGCTGTCCTCCTAGGAGAAGGTACATTTCAGAGCCTTGCAGGGCGTGAAGCTTTTCATATTTTTTTTCTCGGGGATTGATAACTTCTTGCTGCCAGTGGAGACCCCGAGAAGGTGTGTGATGGACAGATGCAGGGAGAAGGTACAGCGGGAGAGATGGGAGCAGGGGTAAGCTTAGGAGCGAGCATCTGAGAGACCCTGATTCCGCCAGTGTCGGAGTAACCCCGGTGTCACGCTGTAGGGGACGGTGGCTGTGGTTTTTAAGCTCTTTATAGCAGAGTTGAAACATCTATCAGTACTGGGGGCTTCATAAAGCCTGCTCAGTGTGAGGCTGTGAGGTGTGCTGCAGAAAACAACCCTGTGTTTTTGTGATTTTGGCTTCTGCATCTGCTACTGTCCATTATAAATGTCCTATTGAGAGAACACACCAACTGCAAGGGCACAGATTGCAGAGCTGCGGGGACGGCCTTGGAGGAGGACGGGTGAGCTGGGAAGGGAGGGACTGAAAGCAGATAGAGAGGCAAGGGGCCGAAGTTCAGGACAGTCCAGCCTTTCAGCAGAGAGACATCCGAGGCTGAGAACAGGTCTTGAAAGGGAGGAAGGAGAGCAGGAGAGCTTTCCGGACACGCTGCTTCAAGAGAGGAGCTCCCCTGACTGACAGCTCCAGAGTGCAAAGCTGTGACATCCAGGCGGGCTGAAATCTGAGTCCTAAAATGTGCCTCATCCCCATCTGGGGCCCTCGCTCGCTCTCCGTTAGTTGTGTTAGGTGAGTGTTGTCTCCCAGAACCTCTGCCCACCCCCAGCCATTCTGAGAAGGCTGGAGCTCAGCACCCTGCTTCTGCTGGGGCGGCGTCTTAGCAAAGCAGCGTGTGGCTGGCTCTGGGGAGGAGATTCCCGTTAGGTTTTGCTGATTTGGTGCCGTGCCGTGGGGAAAGGTGCATGCTTTTGCATCCCTCCAGAGGGGATGGGGAAGCAGAAACCTGGAATTGCCCCACACCCCCCCTTCTTGCTCAGGTGATGGGTTAATGTGCTTTTAACCCAGAATCTGTCCTTCCTTGTCCCTAACCCTGATGTTAATCCCATCACAACGTGCTTTGTTAAACCACCTGAAAAACCAGTGCTGCTTGGGATCACACAGCTGCTCGTGCACGCGAGAGGCGGTGTTTAGGAAGGTAGATGGTTGTGAGGGAGATGGGGTACCGGGAACATTCCCAAGAGGAATGGTGGAGATTTGGGTTGTGCTTGGGAGTGACAAAGTGATGGGGTGTGGAAGAGAGAAGGGTCAGTTTCTGATTATGGAGAGAAGGAGGGTGGGTGGATGGATGGATGGACGGATGGATGGGTGGGTTTTATGGGCGGGAGCAGCAGCAGGTCTGTGCATGCAGAGGGGAGTTGAGGAGCTGGCTTTGGTAAGGATGGTCAGGGGACGGGTGGCAGGTTCAGGAGTGTACGTGGGGGCTGCAGCGTGTGTTGCAGAGCTCAAGCAAAAGGCTCTGAGCCCCAAACCTACAGCTGCTCACATCTCCGTTACCCCCTGCCCCACACAGTGTGCTCTTGCACCGGTGCCACCACAGTTTGTCTGCATCCCTGTGTTAGGGAACGGAGAGCAGAGCTGCCTGGAAGCTTCTGAATGAGGCCAGTAGGAAACGGGCAGAACTCTAACACACCCACCTTGCTTCGGGATCATCCATTTACACCTCCCGCGCCAGCTCCTGGCGTACCAGTGGGGAAGAAATCAATAACTGGGCGAGACAAAGGTTCAGCAATTTTCTTAGTGCATTGCAAACAAAATGTTTTACGATAATGGGAGCTGCTGTAAACAGCCTCCTGTTGTGGCCTTGCGATGTTGCGTTATGTGGGGGGTGCATGGCTTAAGGGATGATGTGTTTTTATGCGCGATGGTTGTATGTGTAACAGGTTTTTTACTATGTGAAAACGCCGGTGTTCGAGGGCGACCCAGCCCCGTGGCTCTGAGCTGCAGAGCTGTCTGTGTTCTCTTCTCCAAACCCGCAGCTGCCGGGGAGGTCTGGCACTGGGCTGCAGGCATCTCCTGCCAGGAAAACCCAGCGAGAGCTCGGTGGTATGCTGTGCATTTAGAAACGTGTTTCAGACAAACAAGACGACTTCGGCAAAAACAAAAGTTGCCATTCCCCGTTTCAGCCCTTGACAATATTCGGCTTTGTCCCTGCAGCGGGTCAGGACCTGTGGGACACCCAAGGGGGGTGATGCTTTTCTCAAGTTTAAGGCTTTTTGTGGGGGGTTTCAGTGCCGAGAGAAGGGAGGCTGTTGGCTCCCAGCCACGTTGGCTTCGGAGGAAGGAAAAGAAATCTGTACAGTAAGTTTTGCTAGGTCAGAGAGCAGAAACACATGCTGCAGTCATGAGCAGCTCTGCTGGTGGAGTCCAGCAATAAAAACCTCTTGCAGCAGCTCAGCTGCCTTGGCTCCAGCAGCCGCTGCCGCTCTCCAGCGGGATGGCTCTGGGCTCTGGTCTGCTGCTGAAAAAGAAGCCGTTAGAGTAAATGGAAACCCCCTCCCTGCCATAGTGTTGAGTAATTCTGGAGAGACAGCGGGATCTGGCCCCACAGACAGTTTGTTTGGGTCCAGTGTGCGCAGGGCTGTGAAAAAACCGCTACGGAGCGGAGGTGTGGTGTGGTAAGAAAAAGGGCATCAGCCCGACAGCTCCCAGACCGAGGGAAGCTGCTGGAACCGAGGGAAGCTGCTGGGTAAATGACCAAACGGTGGCAGTTCGCTGGTGAAGTTCAGAGCCTGTACATCCAGAATGAACTCCCAGGGGAGGCTGGTGTAGGTGTAGCTCTGCTGTGTGTATGAAGAATGGAGCAATAAGACCACGTACCCAGACCTTAACCTTTAGAACACGGTACATATTATGTGGGAAACTCTTGCCTGACCCTGTCATTTGAAACAGAGGCAAGACAAAGTATTTTTTCCTGTCCTGAAGAATGTGTTACGATGGTAGCTGTGCGTGGACGGGTGCATTCGAGTGTGTTCCTATTGAAACTGCCGTTTCGTCCAAAGGCACCAGCCCTGCTGTTGTTTCTGTGAGTCTGGGTATGTACATCACCAGGTTCTGCTTCACTCCGCTAACTGGGAGAGGGGCTGGAGACTGGCTGTACTGGTGATGGCAGCTGACTGACTTTGGAGGATTCTGCCACGTTTGGTGGCACCTCCCAGCTGCCTCCGCCACAGCAGCACTGCAAGGGGTATTAGTCCATGGTGCTGGAAGTGCTGGGGAAAAAGGCCCTGGTGCTAAACCAGAGCATCCTCCCTGATCCCAGTTGTTCTGGATATTGGGAGTCACGGCCAAGCAGCACCACAGACCCAGGTGCTCCAGGCTTATGTGTGTGTTCAGGAATGGTGGTAACCCAGGACAGGCAAAGGAGGCGAGGGGAAAAAAAAAAAAAAAAGTGCAAAACTGAGTGTTGCACATGACTCCCTCTAACCTGCAGAATGTGCTCCACAGATCTGTTTATGTATTTTGCCTGGAGACTGTTTTGGAAATTAGCAGCTTTGAGAAGGAAATGCATGAACAAGCGAGTTCCTCCTTTTCAATGGCCTATGCCTCACTGAAGACTGCAAATACTTTTGAAGTCTACTGGGTCAGCTTTTTCCAAATATCCACACAAGTGTGAGTGACCTAGGATTTGCCAAAATTTAGATTCTTATCTTTTCTCCTATGTCTTCTGCCCCTCTTTTTTTGGAGTTGGGATAGGGCCCCTGGGCATGTCATGTTACTCTTCTTTCTCAAATCCGTTGTCGTACGCTATCAGCTGCATATTGCTCATCGTGTTGCGCTGAGGTCAGCTGCTCTGGCTGCTAAACCTGGGGACACTCCTNGTGTTGGCTCCTAGCTGTGGACACAGGGTTGTAAATGAGGAGTAACATGGGGCCTTCCTCATCACTGAGGCTCCTAGAGCCCACCTTTCCTGCGGCACCCTTCTGTGCAGGGGCAAGACGAGTGCCTCAGATGTGTCGCTGCCGTTCCTAAGCCTGGACCCGTGTTCTGGTTTCTTCCAGGTATTCCGAGAGCAGGCTATTGACGGTGAGACCCTGCCCCTCCTGACGGAAGAGCACTTACTGAACAACATGGGCCTGAAACTCGGACCTGCGCTGAAGATACGGTCACAGGTAGGACGATTTCCTGGGTAGTAGCAAGTGGCATGCTTTCAGTTGTCCCTAGCTGGAACAGAGCTGTCAAGTTTATTAAATATAATTTATCAAGCAATCATTATTCATTTATTTATTTGTAATTCTGGTTTCAAGAAAGCTTGGTTTGTCCTCCAAAAAAATGTTCCATATTCTCTGCTGGAGTCAGTCACAACTCTTCAGGAAGAAACCACGGACTGTATTCAGTGCCTGGGGTAGAAGCAAATAGCTGAGGAGAAGGGATGGGAGGGAATAACAGGGATGCAGCAGGAAACTCCTGAAGTGGACCAGCTCCTGCTGGAAAAGACGTGTTAGCCTGTTCCCACGAATACTGGCCTGGAAATAAGAAGAGCTGTAAACAGGTGAGGCAAGGTAGATGGTTTCCAGGCAGGTGAACCTGAAAACAGTCATCCCNTGTTCCATATTCTCTGGTGGAGTCAGTCACAACTCTTTGGGAAGAAACCACGGACTGTATTCGGTGCCTGGGGTAGAAGCAAATAGCTGAGGAGAGGGATGGGAGGGAATAACAGGGATGCAGCAGGAAACTCCTGAAGTGGACCAGCTCCTGCTAGAAAAGACGTGTTAGCCTGTTCCCACAAATACTGGCCCGGAAATAAGAAGAGCTGTAAGTAGGTGAGGCAAGGTAGATGGTTTCAAGGCAGGTGAACCTGAAAACAGTCATCCCAAAGTACCGAAAGAACTGGGTAAAGCCATCTCAGGAGCCAGTCGTGTCTTTTTTCTAGACTGGATCCAAGTCCTTTTGCTGCTCATTCTCCTTGTAACGAGATGGCTCTTGGCAGCTCTTTTTAGCCAGGCTTGAAGCACAAACGCATTTCACACGTCTCAGCATCATTTGTTGATTGCTTTCCCTCCCCAGTGAGTAATGGACCAGCTCGTTCCTTCTCTGCTGGGCTGGTGGTAACCGTCTGTGACATTTTATCTCCTGCTAGTCCCAGTGCACATGGGCTGTGCCACCCCTGCACCCCCACCCCACTCACTTGTATTTTGATCCACGGGCAATAGCAATTATATTTGCCTCTAGATTAGTCAAGTTCTCTCTTTTAGGGACTGTATTTCCTCCTCAAAAGCCTAGGTCACTGTTATACTCTTATGATGATGTTTCTTCTCAAAAATACCTTTTTTTCCCCACTGTGACTTGGCTCCCACGTCTCTGCCTTGCTGGTGGTCGTGGCAACTCCCACTCCAGCTGCTGCCACTTCCTCGTGGTTGGAGCAAACCTAGAGCATCTCTGCTACCCCCCCATTTAATGATCATTAACTAGCTGCTGCCCCAGGGCAAGAAGAGGCTGTTGGGTGTATTCCCAAGGGGAGGATGTCACACAAAGCACGTGCACACACACGGGTCACACAGATAGTCGCTATTCTGGCAGAGCGTCCCTAAGCCACAAGCCATACGTTTGTTACGTTATGTTAAAACAATAAGAGCAACTTTACTACTTTCCCTACAGCCCTCCCTGTTTACGAGGGGGCTAATAAAAAGGTTCTGTGGGCAATTGTTCCCTGTGGGGCAATTCAGTAGGAAATAAAACTCTTATGTTGCATAAAACCAGAGAACGCCAAATAGCTCGCAGACATTCTTAGATGGGATTTGGTGGGGGAATATGAGATAGGGGCTGAAACTAGGAAAACTCTGCTCCGACTTAATCAATAGTGTTTAAAGTTCTATAATAAGGCTGGGGGGGGGGGTAAGTGGGGAGCACAGTCCCGATGTCGCTAACTGAATAATGCCGCAGTTGTCTGGTTTGAACACAAGCCTGTGTTTTTGTTTAAGTTTAAATGTGAACCAGCTGTGTAGGTGCGGGAACGTTGTGGGGCCTTTGGCCCTTGCTGGGAGGCGAGAATGGCTTCAGGAGAGTTTTCTTCAGTGCTGCAGAAGGGAGAGGCTGCAGGCTTACAGTTTCCTGTGCTATTAACAGCAGCCACACCGTAGGCAGATTATTTATTTTTTTTCCTCCCTCACCCTGTCATCCCAGCCCCCCCCATAAGAGCAATTCCTGCTCTTCAGCCACGGAGCTCGGGCAGTGTCCTGCTGTACCGTACCCTGGGCTGGGTTAGCAGCAGAATTCCAGCAATTGTCCATCCCATGGTGCCTGTTAATGAAATACCAGAAGTGGCAGAAATCAGTCAGCCCCCTTCACCTGACACAGCTGACAGCAGCTGCAGACAGGCAGTTTCCCAACACCCCTGCATTTATTTCCTTCCCCCCCCCTTTTGTTTTTATTAAAGGTCGCCAAGAGAGTGGGCAGAGTTCTGTACATGGCAGGCTTCCCCATGGCTTTCCCGCTGCAACCTCCTGGTTTACGGCCACCGGAGCGGGACCTGCCCCCCGCTGATCTGCGGCCGTCCTCCACGGGCAGCGTGGCGTCCCCCTTCAGCAGCAGCCTGCCCTCCGCCAGCCGCGTCTCACCAAAGCAGGAGAACGGAAACCCCTCCATCCTTGCTGGGATCAACGACACCACGAAACCTCCATCGTAACTGCAGGACAGCGGCTGCTTCTGGAACTGAGATTCAGTTGAACAAGCTGAAGTTAATGCGTTTGGAGAGAGCAGGAGAGCTTCCCTCGGCAGCGGGAGACACAGGAGTGAGGAAGGGAGGTTCTTAGGTGTTTTTTTTGGATGCATTTGCTTTTTATTAAAAAAAAAAAATACAACAAACCACAGAAGTTTTAAAAACTCTAAAAAGGGAAGGAAAGAAAACTATCCAAAGATGTATTGAGACAACGCGAGTGAAGAGAAAGGTTATTCTGGAGGATGGCAGCAGCATTCCCAGTCCCGTTCACACCCTTTCTCGCTCACCAGTCGGAGGTGGAGAGCCGTGGACATGGATGAACGCTTTTCTTTAAAGAAACACGGCTTTCAGAACTTCTGGGTGTGACTGCAGGCAGGGAAGGGGAACAGGCACTGCTGCTCCCCACGGTACTCCTGAGCAAAAAAAAAAACCCATTGAAAACCGACAACCTTCCCAAGTATCTCCCTGGAAACTGTACTCAGTTCCTCATTCAGGTGTCTATGCATCTCTAGCAACTTTTAAAACAATACCAAAGACAGACAAAAAGAAAAAAAAAAAAAAAAAAAAAAGAAAAAAAAAAAAAAAAAGGCAAGTTCCGGTCCATGTTTACTTCAGTGTGGATGGTACGGCACAGGCGGCTCAGTGCTGTCCCACGGGCCAGCGGCTGCCCTCTTCCCTGGCACGTTGTCCCTTTGTGCGCACACAGAGAACGGACTCTGCCTGTGCTCCAGCCCTGCAGAGGTTGTGGGTTTTTTTTAATTACGTTTTGTTTTAAAGAGAAGAAGAAAAGTGTGTGCTTCGGTGGGATGAAGGGTCACAGGCCTCATTCCCTCCTTCACGTGTACAACAGACTCATTTCTACATTGGGGGTGGGGTTTTTTTGTTCATAGGGTTGGTTTTATTCTTTTTTAAAGCCTTGTTACAGAGGTGGATGTAGTTGCACATTCTGGCCTGCTGTGGACCATGAGACGATACCTGTGCGTTCCCGAGGAGGGGAGGGATGCTGGGGAATTCAGGCGAAGAACAGTGGGTAGAGCTTTTACTACTGTGAACGAGATGGTAACGCCTGGGGGTGACCTCCTGTGACTTGTACAGTTGTGAACAACAATCACATGTGGTACTTTTCTCTCTTCTCCCCCCATCCCTCCCTTTTTTTTTTTTTTTTGTTTTGTTTAAACGATGCACGTGCTACCGTTTTTCTTACAAAATAGCTTGGTGGTACATTAGCTTCTTTATATTGTAAAAAAAAAAAAAAAGTCATTATCCATCACATCACGATACAAAATGCTTTCCAGCAATCAGTTTAAATAAAAAAGAAAAACACTTAATTTACAAACAGTACCCAGCTTCCTGAGCTCCTTCCAAGAAGTCTCCTTCCTTTCCTGGTGTGTACCCTGGGGCTGTACCCCTCTGCGCTGGTGTTGGGACCTCCTGGGGCACTGGAGCATTGGGGAGGGTGGGGTCACAGCTGCTGAAAGGCAGCACCTGGCCCAGCTAAGCTGGAGGAAGGAGACAAAGCAACTCCTTTCTCTTTTGGAAGAAAAGGTAAGTTAAAACCTTTTTCTTACAGTTAGGACCTTACCAGTCTCATCCCGGGCTCCCATGTGCCAGGTCCCTGAAGCCACGGGCGTTACCGGCCAGAGGGAACCTCAGGCTGGAGCACTCCTGAACCCCTAATGCAGCAGCAGGTGCTTTGGCCCCCTCAGAGTGGGCTACAAATAATAATAATTACAACAATGGTGATCATCATACTAAAACCCAAATTACTAATTCCTGCAGTGACTTCCTTCCCAGCCTTACGGGATGAAGGGTTCTGGGTGTGTGTCTCGGAAGGACAGGTCTGGTAATTAGTGTAGAAAAGAAACCCTCTCTCCCCGTTCCTGCCACTAAGCTCCAGAACTCTGAACAAAGCAAACCCCTCCCAACTCAGCAGTAATTACCTGTGCGGTAATGATCTGGGGAAGCAGATTACGTTATTAGTTTTGTCTCTTCTTACTCCTTCCTGCCTGCACAGCCTCCCCTCTCCCCGCCTTCTCCCTGCCCTATCCTAAGGCTCTTATTTAAACTTCCTCAGCATCCTTACAGCCCCCGTGATTGAACCGAGCTGCTTCTGATGGTCCTGATACATGTTCCATGTGCAGTGAGGATACAACGCTCTGCAGCACATTACACAATCCTTAGGAACTGCATGGCAAAAGGCGTGGCTTGGGGACAGCCACAGGGGTGGGTGGCTGAACACAGGAGGACCCTTAGACAAAGTAACTTGTCCTTCCCCTTGGTCACCCCGCTAATGCTCCAGCAGGAGCTGAAACTGAACCCCACGCTATTTAAAGCAGCAGATTTTAATGAGGGCGTTTTATTACCTGTGCTGAGCAGTTTTACTGGCCTTGACGTGACCACAATTTTACTGTTAACAAAAAAACAACTGATGGGGGTTGTGAAAAGCTTCAAAGTCCAAGTAGCATCTCTGCTGTGTCACTGAGAAAGTCCTTGGTGGCACCTGGAGCTGGTCTCCCACCCTCCGTCCTCCCCAGCTCTTACCGCCTCTGAGAACCCGCTGCAAGGCGCGGGAGGCTGGGTGATGACGGCAGCGCTGTATGGGATAAGCTTGGAGGGGGGCTGTGAGGATGCTCAGTCATCATCGGAGAAAGCCAAGTCCTCCACGATGTCCTCTTCTCCCTGGGCGAGCTGCTGAAGGTCAGCTTGCGACATCCCCCGAGTGCAGCTCCTCTGCTTCTGTGACCCTTGGGAACTCCGCGTGGCTTCCTCGCCCTCCTCTGCGGGGGAAAGAGCGAGAGGTGTAAATCCTGCTTTCCTGGAGTGAGAGCGAGTCGAGGCAACTCATCATTGCTAATTAATCCCAGACACGCATTAATTTATTGGCGCCGCTGCAGCTCCCAGATAGCGGCAGGAGAGCGCTGCAGGGTGCTCGGCGCAGCGCTGGCTCCGCTGTGCCCGGGGCGATAGGAGAGGAGCCCGAACTGATTGTTAAACCTGAGAAAGAAACAAAATGAGAACTTGGAGCCAGGCAGTGCCTCCAGCCCTCCCAGCTCCGGTCAGTCCCTCGCTAGAGCCATCGGGCTGGGCACTGAGAGCCGACGGGAAGGAGCTGTCACAGGTAACAGCAAGACTAACAAATGCAAAATGAGCCCCAGGCTCCCTCCTTTTTTTTTAAATTATATTTTAATAGCGGGGAGCAGCAGCAACTGAGGGATGGGGCTGCCTCTCCCCCTCCTCAGCACTCCAGCATCAGCTGCCAGGCTCTGCCAGCAGCCCCCTCCCCCAAAAAAAGACAAAAAGCTTCCTCCGGCTGCCCAGAGCGGGGGCTGGATGCTCACTGCTGTTGACATCTTTCAACACAGCACTGGTGACACCGGAGCATCGGGACCACAGCAGGGCCCCTCCCGCGGCTCCCCAGGGCTCTGGAGGGTGGGAAGCTGCCATGGACACCAGCTCCTCGCTGGTCCATTTCCCAACCAGGCTGTGCCCGTGTGTGTTTTAGTAAAAAACCCAACAGGACGGCTCAGCACACGGAGCTTAAGATGGGGGGGAGGAAGGGGGAAGCTGTCTGTCCTGCCTGACTGATGGCTCAAAAAGTGCCACAGGGCAGGAGCACCCAGGGCTGCCTGTCACTCCTGCTGCACCCGTGTGTCCCGGCTCTAAGAGACCCACCATGCTTCCCAAGCCATGACGGGTGAAGGAAGGGAGGACCCGAGCTCCTGCTCCCCCAGACACCAAGGAAGGGAGCTTTTCCTTCAGCTCGGCCGAGGCAGAGGGAAAACGCTCCCTCTTTATCCATTGCAGCACTGTCAGAACACGCATCAAACACCCATCTATTCTCGGCACCGAGGTTTGGGTGTGCATGCCAAGCCGCAGCCATCTGCCACACTAAATCAGTCGGATTTCGCTCTCACTTGGACTCTTTCCCCCTCCCTGCTCTCCCTGCTCCCCAGACCAGTGAAGACAGCCTGCACACTGGAGCTTTTGTGGCTGTTCCCCACAGGCACACATCACACCCAGCGGCACGCGGAGGAGCAGAGGCCTGGCCCTCGACTACAAAGGCCCAAGCAAGCGGCACAGAGAAACCGGCAAAGGACCAGCGCAGCAGCCAGAGCCCCTGGCAGGCCCGGCAGAGGGACTTGGCAGCCACGGGCAGGACTGAGCCCAGCACAGTTAGCGGCACTGCTGGGGTGCTGAGCAGGCTCCTGGCTGGCTGTGGCTCTGCACAAGGGACGGAAGGGAAGATGTCCTCTCCTCAGCTGCAACATGCACTGGCTTGGGGTCTAGCACAGCCCTGGCGACACAGCTGGCAGCTCTCTCAGCAGCCATGCAGACAGCAGGCGGAACTGGCAGCCTCTCCCGCTGGTGCCCACCACTCTCACCAACTCTGTCTCTGGGCAGCAGCTACTCACTGGCAAAAGGGATCGGGACCAAGCACAGAACAGGGTCTGTCTGTGCTGGCAAACACCACTGCTTCAGCGCAGAAACGCCAGCTGGATGCTGGACTTGGACAAGAGCTCCTACCAGTCCTATCCTGGGAGGGGCTGTTGAGAAGCAGCAGCTAAAGGGTTACCCCTGCGCAGCACCCCGTACCCCAGGCACTGCTCAGATAAAAGTGAAGTGCACCCTGCACACCCCCATGCAACCTGCGGAGAGCCTTGAAGCAGGGTTTCTGTACTCTGCTGGCGTGGGCTTTACTTCAAGAGTTTGTTTGAGCCTCTCTGCAGGAGGCCCCTGAAAAGAGATGAAAGGGACTGGTGGCTTGTTAGAGAAAGGCCTGCAAAGCCCTTAACCCTTCTGCTCTCAGTATAAATTCAGAACTGCCTGCTCTCCTGGTCTGGGGGGTGAGGGGTGTCTGCATGTAAAAGTCCCTCCTGACACCCTGCAGCTCAGAACAGCAGCACAGCAAGAAAAGAGGAGACGGTTCCTTCGCAGAGGAGCCCCCAGAATGCAAAGGAGCCTTCAGTTCTCAGTGCTGTCAATAATCCCCTTCCCCTCTGCCCAGCTGCACTACTTACCCTCTGAGTCGCTGCCTTCTTCCAAGTCTTCCTCATCCTCCTCGATTTCATACTTTCCTTCTTCTTCATCATCATCCTCGCCATAGTCACTGCTGCTTGCTTCTGAACTGTCCTCTGATGCTTGCTTGGCTTTGGCTTTACCTGCAAGTATTTCTATCATGTAAATGACAACATAAAGAGCAGCACCCAAGCATCCCCAGAGCGGAAAGGTCCATCGTCCCAACAGTCATCCCCAGGAGCACAGTCACACACACCCCACAGGGGAAATTTACTGGATTTCTCTAAAAGCCCCGTCCCCTTGCACTGCAGGCCCGGAGGAGGATGCATTTCACTTCAGAGGCACCTGCTAGAGGGCAGGAAGGCCAGGACGCAGACAGTCAGAGCACCTTGAAGCCCGTAGCAGGGTTTTACTTCTAAAGCCCAGGATTTGCTGCTACCTGGTATTTATGGAGCAGCACTGGAGCAGCACCCAGGTGTCCATGGCGAACACACCGGTCTGCCCTGCTCACAGAGACCTGAGAGCTAGGAGAGGAAGATGGACAAAAGAGCACAATAAGAAGGAATGGGCCTCCTGAACATGGGAAAGGAGAAGGAATAAGTCACAAAGCTGAGGCCAGAGAAGGGCTGGTTCCACTGAGAAACAGTGACTGTGCATACCCACCTCCACCCTCCATGGCTGCATCTAACTGAAAATGGGTAAACTCTCTGGTTCAGGGCATCCCTGTAAACCTCCCTTGGCTTTATTCCCTCTCTAAGTCACACCAGACAGGTCTAGGAACAGCCCTTGCTGCAAATCCCCTCTGCAGATGGCTAACCAGGTCCAAGAGAGCTGGGGAGGAAGTATTAAAGAGTCTCTGCGGGAAAATCATCTGCCTCCGAGCCTCTGGAACCCGGCTTCTTTCACTTATGTTGAGTTTTCTTCAGTGGAGGAGTGTGTCTCCCATTCTCCCTTCTCCAGACAGCGTGAGTCACCAGGCATGTAAAGGACAGAATACAAATTCTGTACAGAGGGAGCAGATGAACCAGCTGCTTCTTGCCCCCTTCCAGCCACCAGCCCTGAGCTAAGCCCAGCTCAGCGCTGCAGGCTGCCTGCCTTTGCTTAAAAACCTGCTGAAGAGGCTGTTTATTCACACACCGGGATCTCTGCTTGGAAACTGGCTGCACATCCTTCTCACACCGCGATTCTTGGGCCCCACCAGGGCATCTATTTTTTGCCCCATCCTCCCTCCTCAGTACTGACCTACGTTACTCACTGAGCTGGAGACAGAGCCATTAATAAGCTGCGAGCGTCCCCGCTCCCCGTCATCACCCTGCTCGCTCTGCTTTCACCCATCTGTCAGCCCTGCCAGCACGCAGCCTCCGTGCAACGGCCCCCCGAGGGATCGGAAGCTACATCTCGCGGACGGAGCTCTCTCGGGCGCCCGCAGCCATGCGGAGAGCACCCGCTCCCCGGGAGATGGATTGCAGCGCCGTTCACCAGCACATCACGCTGATGGGCACCTGAGCAGCTCGGGCAACAGCCCAGAGGGGCACGCTCTCATCCATCACTCGGCACGAGCAAAAGCACCGATAGATCCAGCGACCAGCTCCTCTGAGTGTGCAGAGAAACCAGCTGTGGGTAGGAACTGGGTATCAGGCCTTCGGGTCATTCCTACATCCTACCACACAGGCAGCAGGCCACCAAGAGGGATTTACTGACCTTCTCCAGCCTCCTGCTCCTCTCCCTTAAGCCTCTCCTTGCCCTTCCACCACTTTACAATTTACAAAACTCAAGCGTCCATCTCCTGAGGCAGAAGAATATCAGCCAGACTCCAGAAAACAATGCCAAGGGTGCTCCGGTTAACCAGTGCTCTCCTCTCTTCCTCCTCACTCCACCTCTGGATCCTCAAGCTGACAGCCCATAGCAGGAATTTTATCTCTGAGAAGGGCCAGGATTATTCTGCTGGAAATGAAAAAGTCTGACCCCTCCTTCCACACCCCCTGGCCCCCACCAGTCTGGCATTAAATTGACGTGAGATGATTACGTGCGGGATGAATGCAGAAACCTGCTCGAGTTCATTAGAGGCAGACCAACACCTAATGTGGGCAGATCACTCGTTACAGCCGGGCCCGCAGAGACGCCGCAGCCGCGCTCCCTTCTCGCCTTTAATTGCCTCATGACGAGGCAGTCCAGCACCTCGTCCAAAGTCATTAATAATTTCCAGGAGCAGCCGCCTTTCCTCCCAGAGATCTGTCAGCTGGTGAATGAGAGGAACACGTGAACTTCCCCCACCAGCGACGCGCAGATTGATCAAATCCACGCTCCCTCCTCCCCATCTCCTGGCTCCTTCTGCCCTCGCCAGCTCAGGCATTCCTGAAATGGGCAAACTTGTTTCTCTCCCCTCTTGCAGAGACCCAAGACGGGACTCTGTCCTGCCTGCCAAATGCTTTCTCCCTTCCAGAGGGCAACTTCTCTTGCTCTGAGGGAACTGTTTGCTCTCACCATCCTTCCTGCCCTTGGGGAGGATGCTGGGGGTGTGCAACCCTGCTGAAATGAGCTGGTGAAGCTGAACTCCACCTGCACAAGGTAGGGGGAATCTCCCCTCAGATCCACAAGATTAAAAAACAATTGCAAATTCATCATTCTCCGTCCTTGTCCTGTGCAGCCGTTATCTTCTGTGCGCATCAATACACGGCTTGCAATTTACTCCCTGGTGTGGCTGCACAATGTGCACAACAGACAAGGACTTGATCCCTAGACTGAATCTCCAAACAAGAAAACTCTGAATTCCTGCAAGTCGTCCTGCTGTATGAATGACAATGCATTTAGAAAACCTGGGATATCCCAAACATCCCAAATTACAAAAGGAATATCCTCAAACTATGTGATGAACTTCTCAGGCAGGTTCCACAATTTACTGTGGCCCTCTCGTGGTCACAGCCAGAGAGTGACACCACTCCATCTTCTCTAGAGGCTCTAGACTTTCTTGGCTTGCCAAGAGTACTTGCAATGTCAGTCACTATAAAATAAATAAATTAGAAGTGTATGCAAAGAGAGGATAACTGTTCTTCCATCAAAGATCCTTGTTCTGGTAGCCAGGCCCTGTGACAGCTCACACACAGCAAAGATCCAGCGTGCTGTCAGGCAGAAGAACATTCTTACTCCTCTTTTATAGGTATGAGGAAAAAACCATGATTTTCTGCCCCTGCACTCACGGTGCAAATAGACTGCAAACACTTTTGTGTTCTCCAAGGTGAGACTCCAAGCCAGAACCTGCCCAGGTTATAAGCACAGAAGGGGAACTGGCTCTTTGGGAGTTACCATAAGAACCACGGCTGCCACTTTGAAGCCCCTGAACGCAGGGTCTGTGTTCAGCCAAACACCCCCTGGTTCTTGGGCCATCATGTTGAGGTCAGTGTCTGTGACAAAATAAAGGTGCTAAGAGGAGGAGAGAGTATGGGTGGTGTACAGAAAACGACTAATGCAGGACTAGGTTTTAAAATAAGCTGGACTGACAAAGTAGGAGAGAGAAAGATAAAAGCCTCCCAACCACCTTCTAACTGTCACTTTAAAAAGCCTCCAAAAGGCATCATCTGCTCTTTCTCCCTAACAGTACATCTTTTGAACGTAGCCAGCATGCATCCTCCTTAGGGCAAGGCCCTGTTGACCCCCATCATACCAAATTCTGGACAAGGAGAAGGTATGTCCAGCCCCAGTCCCTTACCTTTCACAGAGAATCCAACATTCTCCTCATCAGAGTCACTTTCCAGGTCAAAGAGGTCCTTGAACTCCTTCTTATCTTCCTCCTTGTTTTCATCTTGCTTCTTACGCTTAATTTCTGGGAAGTTCAAGTCTTCAAGCTGGAAAAAAAACAAAAATCAACAGTAAGAACAACCTTAATTTGTACTTTTAAACAGAAAATGCTGAGCTTAAACACAGGAACTTGGCTTTGTCCAGTGTGCGTAAGCCACGCTGCCAGGACAGCTGGGTCTGCCTGCTGCCAACCTGAGGAGCAACAGAGAGATCTGAGAGTCAGACCCACGCAAAGCACCACTGCTCTATTCATCTTCACCTAATGAACTGCTTTTGCTAATGGGCCCGTCTACCGCTGGTACCTTAGCATGGATACAAATGCAAGACATCCACGACGAGCTGGCGGTCCTGGATCCCTAGACTGAAAGCCACAATCACACCAGACTGTGCTGGTCATCTCTGAAGCAGCAGTTTTCCACCAACACCAAAAGCTGTGCCAGCTCTAGCAAAGACAGTGTCTTTCTGGCTGCAGATTTCAGCACAGTTAAATGGCAAGGTGCTGAAGATGCTGAAGGTCCATGCACAGCACGGTTTCCCTGGTTGCAAGCCCTCGTGGAGATCAATGGGCCAAGAGCCTTGCTCTTGCAGACAGCCGATAGCAATGCCATTAAGTACTTGCAATTGACACCACCTCACTGCTCTTTACACCTCTCCAGAGGGGGATTTGGGGGAGGATTTACTTGCAAGGGCTCAGGCCAGCAGGGCAAAGATAATCAGAATGCAAATTAAATCCCAAGTGCTCTCTGAACATCAGCTGCCCGCTGCCCGTGCCTGGCTGCGCCCCTCCTGGGAAGCACTCATGCATTAGCACACATTAGCTTGCTTGGAAACATTCGCCCTGCGAGTAATAACTCATTTGCTCTCTCCCACCTGTCAGACCACCCCTCACCACACTCCTCTCTGACCACATCCACTTCAACCCTCCCAGGAGCTTCCCCCAGCAGCAAAGCACGGTCTCTACGGAAAGGCAGCTCTCAGCAGAAAGAGAGAAAGAATGAATGAATGGGATGGGGGAGAGATGAGAGACACGGAGACATGCATTTGCTCCTGCAGCCAGTTCCAGCGATTTCTCCCTGTTTCATGGTTATGGTCCCCAGCTGGCCAATACTGATTCTGGAAGGTAAGCACTTACAAGCAATAACCTGCAGCACCAGGATGGGAAGTCAGAAGCTGGCCAGAGAAGGGGAGAGGGGAGCAAATCACCAATCACCATTTTTAGGGTCCTAATTTTAAATCATCTTCCCACCTTCTTTTTTTCACTATGAGATGTGTCTCCTTCCACCAGCCCTGAAGAGACCTGCTGGGCTGTATCTGTGCTGGGAAAATGCACAGAGACTGGCTTTCCAAACAACCAGAGAACAGACTTGGGAAGCAGAACACAGCAGCAATCCAGAGGCACTGCCAAACGGCTGCCCTCAGCTGACCTAATGACACACTGGGACCATCCTCTCTCCTAAGGTTGTGGGGCTGGGGAGTTGCTACGGGGAAAAGGTTTTCCTTAGCCCCTCCCAATTCCAGTAGACAAGACAGGCTCGTGTGTCACTGCTCTCATCTGTTCAGAAAAATTTCTCCAGTATCTTGTGCAGGGCATGTACAGCAGGAAGCAGAGGCTGTTAGTTGGGATTTCTTTGTATTTTCAAGCTGCCTAGGAAAAGTCCCCATTTCCAAAGGCACCCTACAGTTTTGGGTGACATTAGTAACGGCTGAACTCAACCTGAGCGTGTTAAAAAGGGCCTGGTGTTGAATGATGCTGAGTGGTGCCACCTCCAGCTTTCTGAGACTCCACAGGAGCGCCTTCAAGATGGGCACCTCAGAATAAAGACACCAGAAAGCCCCACTGGCCGCGGAGTGATCACAAAGCAAAGGAATGAGACTGGTACTGAGCCACAGCTCACAGACAGGGCCTGCGTTCATCACAGAGGAGCAGTAATTAGGTAATTTGGGGGCCAGTCTTTTAATCCCCAGCTAAAGGGTTACTATCTACTGCGTCTCACAAAGCAGATTAGTCTACATCCCATTAAAAACCATTGGGAAAAGCAAATGGAATGGGCAGAGAGGGTCAGGGCTGTTATATAAGGCAAGCTGCAGCTCACAGCAGCTGAGAGCTGGGCTGATTTTTTTTCTGTTATTATTTTTTTCCCCCCAATGGCTGCTAATGGGACATGGATTTTCCCAGCCCTAATGGGCCTCATGGTGTTCACTCTCCTGCTGGGGCTCACAATGCTGCATCATTAAGCTTGCGGTCCCCACCGAGAGAGACAACAGCCCCATTCACCACGCAAAGATGTCAGGCAGCCACAGGCCTTTCCGAAAGCTAGCTCCAAAATCTGCCTCTCTCTACAGTTTATCTGTTCAGCCCACTTTCTGCAAGAGAAAAAAAAAGTCCCTGCCACTGCCCCTCAGCCTTCCCCTGGTTTCAGGGGCTTGTCTACACTGAGGGCTGATCTCTCCCCTTGTAATAACNAGTCAGCTTTTGAGCCGTGCTATGGGAAAGCCACCACCCCTAAGGGGAGCCCTCCACCTCAGCTGGTCCAGGCCACCCCAAGGAGCTTCAGCTCCCCTCCAGATAGGGGCTTGTCTTCACTAAGAGCTGATCTCTCCCCTTGTAATAACTACTTCAGCACCAGGAAAGTGTCAGCTCACAGCAGCAGGGTCAGTTTTGGGCAAGAGATTAGCCCCACTCACAGACATCACTTCTTGCTGTTTCTTAGCTCCCCCCCATGCCAAATTCCTTTCTGCAAAGGCCACATTCTCCCGCCAGGTTTGCACAGAAAACGAACGTGCTTTTTGTTCCCTCTGCATGGCTGCTCCAGGGAATTTCAGCCTCCTGTCCTTATCTCAGGCTGGTACACGATACTGAGCGTTTCTAGGATCTCCCAGGTCTTCTACCATGCTCTGGGACTTGGCTCAGAGCCAATCATCCTCACGTCCCATCGATTATTTTAATTGTTCCCCACCATATGCTGGAGACACCAATTATATCTATTTCCTGCTCCCTGGCCAAGAGCCTAGCTCAGCCACTTTCATTGCATTAGCATCGAGACAGCTTTCCTTTAGACTCCTAATGTAAGTGAGCTCCCACCCCCACCTTCGGCATCCCGGAGCGCAGTGCCACGAGGAGCGGCCAAGGAGCCTTCCCTTGGGCAGGAGATGTGGGAAACAGCAGCCTGAGCACTTCTGTCCAGACAGCAAGTCCCACCTCACCACCAGCCACCCCAACGTGGGTGAAATGAGAAAATGCAAAACAAAACCCATCTCTGATATTCTCTTTGCTAGGAAGTGAGGCATCTTCCCCTCCCCAGGCTACAGGCAGGGAACACAGATGTTGCTCCTAGAGATCCCAGCAAGACAAATCCTGAAGCTGAAGACACCAGCTAAGCTGCCATCCAGCCACACGTGTGCTCTTTCCAGTAATTCCCAGCCTACACACTCACAGCTCAAGCCAATGTCAGCTCACATCAGCTGGTTTTGGCCAGCCACCATCCTGCTGCCAGGACAGGGCTCTCCACGTCCAGTAAGTTGGGAGTTTCATTCTTACTCTTTCTTTGCCGCTGATTTCCAGTTGTATCTCCTTCTCTCTTAGCTTCTTCCACTGGGCGTAATATTTGGTGAGTGGTGTCCCCTCCTCTTTGACCTGCTTCTCCCACTGCTCCTGTGGAGAGAGGGGATGCAAATTTAAGAAAGGTTTTCAAAGCATTTTTCCAACACAACCTTGGCAAATGCAGGGGGTCAAGAGCAGAGGTTAAGACCCTTTCCCAAAAATGCCTTTTCCCAGCTTCTGCTCCTGTTTGAGGGTGGGAACAAGAGGCCAGACTATCTTCATAGCAAAAAACATAGCAACAGCTCAAATATTCCTCAGCAGATCCCAAATCAACTGCTTCTGGGGAGCTGAGCCTCAAAACTAGGGAGCTACGGTGTGCTGGCTGAAGCTGTGAGACAAGGTGTGGGGAAAAGTTTGTTTGAAGAGCAGCGCATGAATGAGAAGACAGAAAGAGCAGGTCTCTGCAACGGATAGCAGCGCAGAGCTCCCAGCTCACACAAATACACAAGTACTCAGTGTACACTCTAAAGTGAAATACATCAGTCTGCACCAGCTCCTGAATTGGCCCATCGCTGGGAGGGAACTGGGGATGATCTCTGGTCTCTGCAGCTGGCACTGGGAGTTGAACTTTGGCAATTAAACGGCAACCAGCTCGTGTCACCTGCACTCTAATGGTGCAGGATCTATTTATGCATCCATCCTCCATCAATACTGCAGCAAGCCAAACAGACCCTTTCTGGTCCCAGACTCACAATCCCCACGGGACTGTTTGTAACACGGCTCCAGGTCTGCACGGCTGGAGCCTGCGTCCGCTCCCCGGTCTCCTCCCCGGCAGGCTGGCTGAAAGCACAGCTGATGTTCCGCCGACTCCAGCAGCTCTCGCTAGCAGAGACGCCAGCCCGCAGACAGACCAGCTTTACTGTCGATCTGACCCACTGCTGTGGCAAGAGGAGTAATTCCCGAGGAGTACAAAGTCACCCCTTTTATAGATCAGGCTCGTATCAGGCTGCCAGCTGTCATCAGGAAATTTGTTGATGCTGCTTGGTATGGACAGCTTCTGAGAAAGACTCCTCTTACAGAGGGCAAAACTGTGTTCTGTGTGATACAGCTCTTTGTGTTTTAAAGTGTGCTGGAATACAAAGATAAAAAAAGACCACTAAAACACTCCCATCTTTCTAGTTAGAACACCTCAAAGGGAATTTTGGGAGAGTGGATGCCATCACACCCACTTTAACCATTTGCAATTCTCCTTTTATTACTGCTTCTGCATCACTGTACTGTCGGGAACACCCAGCATGGATCGAGCCCCCAGTGCTAGTACCTGTACAAATGGAACAAAGACTACCCACCCTCCAGAAAAACCTCTCATCTGAAATGTGAGATGGGGGTGAATGCAGAAGAACTGGAAATCCCATGGAAATGAGGCAATGCTTTCCAGCAGCTCATTGCCCCACCTCACACTGCCTTAAACAGCCCGCTGGGCTGCACTGTTCTCAAACAAAGGTTCCCCAGCTCAGCACAAAGGTCCGCCTGGGAGCCACAGAACTCCCAGTAACACAGCCCAGCACACGCTGTGGGTCCTGGTGCACTCTCTTCCTTCTCTGCATTCTCCTCCGCCAGTCCAGGACCCACACGAGTGCAGACAAACCTAAAATCAGAGCTGCACGTTATCCATCTGGATTCAACTTCACCTGCAGACTCCACTTTTTTTGGCTCCCCTCCCAAAGACCTTAGTTAGTACAGCAACCTATGAGCTTTGTGCTCTCAAAAAACCACTGACTCTATTAACCTGTTCCTTACAAAAAAATTAAAAAAGTACTCAGTCTTAAAATAACCTGGAAGAAGTCAGGCTGAACACATCTGCTGTGCCCAACCCACCAACTACAGTTCCTGGGATGCAAGGAGGGATCCTCCTACAGTCCCTCCATGTTAAGTTAAACACCATGCTCCCCCTGCAGCACTAAATTCAATCCCCAGGCCATTTCTTCTTTAAAATTATATAATACAGGCCCTTGGGTAAAATCCAGCTTTCTGAAGCACGCCCACTACTCAGGAGTGCAAATCCAATCACATTCACCACCTTTATTCCCCTCATTTAAACCTATTTCTCTGTAATTCCCCCCTGTGAAAGCCACGCTTCAGCATGTTGCATGGAAGAATTAGCTCTGACAGTGGAGCAGGCACAAATGCATGGATGTGAATACCAGAGAGCATTTGCTTTCAATTGCTCTTGCTGGCAAGGGGGATATGCAAATACCTCCCCTCACCCCTCTCCTTCCCTTTTCTGGAAACATTTACTCACAAGAAGTGCCAATGTCCCACATATCTGGGAGACAGCCTGGGAAACTCAACCCAGGCTTCGAGGGATGCTCCAAACCGATTTGGGAAGCCCAGTCTCTGCGGGAGCTTTGGCCCTTCTTGGAAATCTACACCATCTGCCCACAAAGGAGCAGGGGGGAAAGCACAGGGCCACGGGGGAACAAAACCTGCCCTCTGGGCACAAAGGATCAGCTGTGCTCTTCCACCCCACTGTGGGCGAAGGGAGAGAAAGGCTCCCTTGTCCCATAGGACATCACAGGGCAAAAATAGGGATTGCACAGGCAATGCAGGCATCCTTCCCGAGCAGCCCTTTATGCTCTGCTCTATCCCCTTAAATGGCAGAACAGCCGTCTCCAACCAGGCTCGGCAGGCTGGTGCCTGCTCCCCTTAAGCAACTGCCCTTACTCAAGGCAGGCTGCCTGTCGCTGCCCCTCCAGAGCCAACCCTGCCCCATTCCTGCTGCTCAGCCACCCAGATGTCCCTGGGAAAGCAGGTGCACCAATGTCAACTAGGAGACATCCAGGCAGCGAGATGTTAAAATAAACATTTAGCTCTTACCCAAGGGACCGCAGCCAGAGCTGCTGGGAAAAGCAGACAGTGGCAGAGTTGTTGGAAACCCTGTTTTATTTAGCCAACGACCTTCCCCAGCCCATCTGTTTCATGGAGAGCCCTAGAGGCTGAAATCTCTGCCTCCGCAGAGTGGGTGGGTGGTCACAGCATCGCCCGCAAAAAATACAAACCAACAAAAGCCTAACCACTTCACTCCAGACGGGAAGCAGAATTCCTTTAGCAAAACAGTCCAAGCCAGAATAGCATTTACAGAACCAAACACTACTCAGTCACTTCAAATTCAGTTCCATCAACCCCTTAATCCCAGAACAGCACTGCTGTGTGCTGGCATTGATACATCAGGATTTCAAAGGCTAATTTTCCTGCAGCGCCCACCCCTTAGTGTCTGAAGACAAATTAGTCTGCACTGCAACTTCTGCTCCATGCCCAGCTCCATGCCAACAGGTAGAGCTTTCAGGGATGCAGAAATCCAGAGTTTCCAATAATACCATGTGGCCACTTCTCTGACCTCAATTACCTCGTAGATATTTTCAGCTCTCTCCTGCCAGGGAAGGAAGAGTCAGACCCACTACTTCCTCTCACCGAGGCGTGCACACACACAGTTCACCTGCTATCATGCTTGGGAAGGCTGCTGTGCCAGATAAGAAGCAAAGATAAAATATCAAACCCAAACGACACACAAACAAAGCTTCATTAACAAAGCTTCCTTCCCTTTGGCTTCATTTACATAGAACCTAGATTTAAAATACCTCAGAGTTCAGGCCAGGTCAACAGGTCCCCAAAGAAGGATGGAGCAAAGCAAAAGAAAAAAAGACTTCAAGCAAGGACACTGAAAGGAATGTCCTGACCATATGCTACACCATCCCTCGGAGGAGCTGGCTCAGAGCAGGCAGGGGAAACAAGGAGAAAGGCAGCATCTCCCAGCCTGTCAGCCAGACGGCCAGCTATGAGCTGACGTACCCTCTAATATACTGGTTTCTAGCTGTGCTACAGTTCATTTCCTAAGAGGGCAGTCTCCATCATCACCTTAGTCACTCCTCTTCATCTAATCACTAAGGCAGAATCCTGAGGTTTAACTCCACTGCTCCACAGGCCCTATGAGCCACCCAGAGCCACTGCAACTCTTCCAGGTGTCAAATGTGCTCAGCATTTTCTCAGCAAGCTTGATGTTCAAGCTGCATACAGAAGAATATACCAGCATCTCCCTTGAGAAGCAGCTGCAGTGCCCAGGATGCCTGATCACTGTTCTTAAGGCTCATAACCTTCCTGATTCTATAGCTCTGCCTCCAAAAGGGCCTGGAAGAACGGGGAAAGGTTTGCTTCAGGATCCTTAACTGCCACATATCACTCTGCCAATGGCTTGGTTCTACACTGCTGGAG
This sequence comes from Syrrhaptes paradoxus, assembly GCA_013400615.1. Classification (NCBI taxonomy): domain Eukaryota; kingdom Metazoa; phylum Chordata; class Aves; order Pterocliformes; family Pteroclidae; genus Syrrhaptes; species Syrrhaptes paradoxus. The sequence goes on from VZTO01005155.1 coordinate 87,956, forward strand.
ACAGGTCTCTACAGAGTGGGAGGAAAAAACACACTTACAGAGGCAGCATAATCCCCCCATCACTTCAGGCATGAACTGGCAGCTACGCATCAGGAATGGGATGATGAAAACAAAGAAACTTCTTGGCAAAGGAGATACCCCAGCAAAGCAAGGCGCTTCCCTGCATATGTGCGTGTTATAAATAATAGAAGGGTGTAATTTATGGACTGTGTTTTCCATGAGGCTCTTAGCTGCAGAGTCTTGCCAGCTACAGCATCAGAGCCCTGCAGAGTTGAGTTGTTTGTGAACATCTGCAACACCCCACACACTCCTGTTTCCATGATCTCGTCGTCCCTCCTCCCTCTGCCACCCGCTCAACCCCAGCAGCCAGAGTCTGACTGTCTTTCCAGGAAGCCCAAATCGAAGCAGCAGACTCACCACAGACTCCCTGCTGGCCACGCCGAAGGTAGCTTTCTGACGCTTGCTGGCGATGTAGGCAGAATTTTCCTGCAGTTTCTCCAGGAGCTGCCGGATAGGCTTGCAGTAGTTGGCAATCTTGCATTCCTTCAAGAAAGATTTTAGCTGGGAGAAGGAAAAGGAGAGGAAGAATGAAAGCAATGTAATAGTTTCCATAAACAGATCCCATCAGCAAAAACACCATTTCCCACCCCGATGACAGACAGCACAGGGTACCTTCTGCCTTCAATGCTCCAGTGTATCACCCCTATCAGCCCTGGAGGTCCTGCCACCCTGGGCTGAGAGGATGCAAAGAGTTGCAGCGATGGGCCAGATGCACAATCCAGAGCAGAGGCCTTGCTCAAAACCAGCTTTTTGCACCCTTTAACACTACTTCTTCCTGAAAAAAAATCTGTCAGTGCAGTTTAAGCAGTCTGCAGGGAAAAAATCCATGCTCTCAGGGGCCCCAGCTCCCAGCTGCCACGGTAGTTACAATATCACTGTCTCCTGCCCAACCAAATGGGAAGAGGGACTACGGACCAGATGCACAGAGAGCAGGAGTAAGAGTGGATACCTGTGGATGCTAAATGGCCAAAAGCACAGGGAAGCCAGGATTAGAATGGGGAAAGGCATCTGTGGGTTAAGATTGTAGAACACCAGTCGATACTGGAACGGGAAAAGCAATACAAGAGGCTGTGGAGTGAGACGGATGGCTGGGATTGAAGGCAGAGTCTGAGAGATTTCAATCGAGGTGGAAGGTCTGTGGACTGGGAGTAGGGCTGTCCTTGGCATGACTTGGTGGGAAAACTTGGTGCTGCCTCAGAGCTGTGGGTCAGGACAGAGGGCCATCTGCGGAGTCACACGGGGTGAAGTTTGCTTAATGTCTGACTGTACCAACCCACCTCCAACAGGCACCACTGAGTTTTCAAGGGCACAACCCCATCACAAAAAAAAAAATTACAAAATAACCCTCTCTGTGGACAACTTGTGCAGCACTTGCCCAGATAATTTTTTCTTCTAGACCCAAGGCCTTAAGAGTCAGTCTGCCACGAAACCACAAACCCTACGGCTGCCTGGAAGGGCAAGGACCATCCTGCTCACAGTGTGCTCCTGCTCTCTCTCTGCGCCCAAAACACACTCCACCACTCTCAGACAACGAGACTTCATTGCAAACAGAGCACGTTTTTGTGCCGTTTTCTTTTTTTATCTCAGTAGCCTTGTCCTCATGCAAACCTCTTTTCTCCCCACCCAAGCAGAGTTCCCCTCACAATACAAACCACCCTCCAACTCCACTGCCTTGTTCTGACGGCTCCACACTAAAAGCTAAGGCAGCAGTGGATGCTCCTGACGACAGAAAGAGAGGTGGGGATGTCCAGACTGACTCATGGCTTGAATTCCAGTTTACACAGTTTTCACCAACCCCAAGACAAGCCTCTGGAGTGCTGTCCAAATTCTGCAGGCCAAGCTCTTTGTGAGAGCCATATATATATATATATATATATATATACACACACGCTACACAGACAGTTGCTTTAGAGAAAGAGATCCAATAAGGCAAAAGAAAATGGTTAACCACAACAGAACCTTCATCTCAGCTGGGACCTACAGATCCCATCACGATCGAGATACAGGGTTGCTAGTCAGCAAATACAATACTGCCTTCTCTACTTACGGCTTCAAATGTTCTGCCTCAAAAGACAGAGCTGGGGGAAGGAGGAAGATGTCTCCCTCCTGTCAAGCCTACATGTTGGCTTGATCTTACATGCCAAGTGGGTAGGTATGAAATGTTAATCAAGAGGTGACAGTCACACCTAGCCCCTCTCTGTCAGGACACTGCTCTCCTGATGGGTATATTGCTGCAGGATCTGCTGGCTGCTACACCTGTGGAGAATGTCCCCCATTACCTAGCAGCAGGGGCTTCTCTTGTCCCTTTATCTCCCACATACGCCCACCCACCATTGTACATCCAACTGAAAAAAAATGGGAGTTAAAATGAACCTCTCCCCCTTTCCACAAAGCAAACAACCCATCACATAAGTACAAAGGAACCATCAGCAAAACTATTCTTACGTTGGTACAGCCTGTCCTACCCTCACCCCTCCTTTCTAAAATATTTATTTTTTATAGGTGCTGCATATTTATCTTCACTGAGAGATGCATTTGTCGTTCAATTTATCTCACTTGATCCCCACAGCTGCAGCCCCAGATCCATTTCATCCGCTGCCACATACATTATCATTTTTCTTCCGTTGCAGAAGTGTCACCAGAAATCCTGCAGAATCTCAGGCTCTATCTGTGCAGTTGGGTGTTGTGTGTTCGCTCTCACAGCCGTATGCTTCATTTCTTCTTTTCCCCCTCCCCTCTCCTACCCCTGCAATCCCTCACAGTCCCATCACTATCTGCCACAGATATTAACAAAACGTAATGAGATCTCAGTCCTGTGTTAAAAGGCAGGGAACAACGAAGAAGGCAAAAGATGATAGAGGAGAGAGAAAGGGACTCTGCGTATGCCTTTTTCCACTCTGCAACATACAACCGCTGTATCATTCCAGAATAAAAGCAATCAGAACATATGTGTGCATGTGTGTGTGCATGTATGTCATTGACATCTCACGAAGGTTCCTAGCTAAGCAGCTCTGTAATTAGCGGGATTGGTTCTGTCGAACTGCCAGCCTTAAACACCAATGGTTTATACCAGCAGAGACCACAGCAAAAAACCCAGCTCCTCTTACTGTAAACGATGCAGGGAACTATAAATGATCCCAAGCAGCTTGGTGTGTGTGTTGCAGGGAACCCAAATCAAGCCCAATCCCCCACTCACATAAAGCAGAGGGAATATTCAGCTCAGGACAGAGAGCGAGCAGCAGGAAGAGTGGCTGCTGGCAAGGCAACCTGGCACCTCCTGCCCTTCTGTCGAGCTGGAAGTCACGCCGAGATCCTGCCATCTCCTGTCTCCACCCAGCAGGACCCACCCCTTATCGATGCCTGCCCAGTTTTTCCCTTTAACCTCCCAGCTCTGCTCTGTGATGCCTGTCAGGGCTCGAGAGGATGGAAGAGGCAGTCTCTTCCAAGCACCCAGGCTCTGCCTTCTGAGCTCCTTACCAGCCTGTGGAGGCAGTGACCGGGCGTCCCAGTGGCTGGGCAGAACAGGAGCCTTTGAACCGGCTCTCCTTCCTTTTGATCTGCCCGGGTGCTTCCTGCCTTCCAGGCAAAGGAGGTTTTAAAGTTCAGTTTGAAGGCAGTTCAGTGTAGTTTCTCCCAAAGCCGCTGACCAGAAGATGAGGAACGCAACCCCTGCCAGCTGGAACACAGCCCCTACGACACGGCACTGAGAGAAGCGTGAGCTCATCAGGGAGGAAGAATCAGGACAGATGGATTTCTACAGTTAACTGGAACCATTCCAGGAGAAAAGCTTTCCCCCCCACACACACTTTCCCGAAGACTCTGAGATTTTGGGAAGCTAACCTCAGCACCCCAGCCCAGCAGACGCCACGAGGCTGTGGTTAGTGGCAGCCAAATAGGAATCTGATAGCATTAATTCTCCGCAGAAATACAGGCTGGTCCCAGGGTGTGTTTGGAAGCCACAGGGTGCTCTGTGCCAGAGGGCCGTCAGCCGTTTTTCATTCCAGCTAGAACATCGGCTCCGACAGCTTCGATGCTCTCAACAGCTGCTGGCTGAGAGGAAAGGGCTTTGTTCGCTGCTGATAAGTGAGAAGCACGCAAAGCGAGAGCAAGCACAGGAGCTGCTCTCCTGGCACGGAGAGCGCCTGTCAGCTCACATTAGCCAAAGCAGCCCACTGCCAGCGAGGCGATGGCCTGTGCCAGGCTGCGGGGACCCAGCCAAGAGTCATGCGCCTGACAGATGCCAGCCTATTACACACAGCCGAAACGAGGAGATTTGCCTGCTGTAGGTCCCCAGCGAGACATTGCTCCCACGTCAACCACAGGCACTGTAGCAACAAGGTATGCAGACACAGGGTCTCACAACAGGCGCCAAAGCGAAACAGAAGTTCATGTCCCCACGGAGGATACGACAGCAGCCCTCTGCCAAACTTGTATGACACCTGCCACTCATGAGTTAAAAATAGAGAGAACTGGGAGGAAGGGAACAAGTTCCAACATGTTTGCACTGAGCAATCTTGCTGTTCAAAGCAGAGAGGTCACTGCTCGTTCCAGACTGAAGCCACCCAGCTAGCAAGGTATTAGGGAAGGATTATGCACAATACACCCAGCTGCACGGCACTATCAGGCAGTTTTATCACGGATGAGGAAATATGCAAACACAAAGTGTCTGGGAAAAACACCCTGCACGGTGGAATACCGGGGAGAGGCAAAAGAGCCTACTTTGCAGCACTGCCGGTTAGGTGCAGCAAGGAGCAGGGATGGAGACAGGAACTGTACTGTTTGGTACCGAGGGACCTGGGGAGAAAGTGCCCCAGCTGATGGAGACCCTGGGAAAGGAGGGAAGATTGCCATCTTGTGGAGAGCAAGTGAGGGAGGCCGTGAGGCAAGGAAAAGTACAGGCTCACAAAGCACAGGTACTGCTCACAAAGCACAGGTACTGCTCTGAGACAGCACAGCAATTTGGACAGCTCTGAATCACCAAGAATAAATCTGCATTCACTAGTCAAAACACATCTCTACAGCAGTCACGCAGCCCTCTCTTCCACTTTGGCTCCCAAAAGACTGGCTAACTCCACAGCCACTCTAACCTACCTTCAGCCTCCTAATTCGATGCAATGCCTTTGTTCCTACCCAAGAATTCCCCAAAATGCAAAGAAAAACTGTAATTAAGAAAGGTAAACAGCTCTCTCCTCACAGTACGATGACCATCTTGAGTTCAACGTTGGCTTAAATGACTTTATCCCACCCCATGCACGTTCATGCATAACCAAGAAGCATCTTACACCTTACCTGAATGACAGTGGGGAGAACCAACTCCGGGAACCCAATGCTGTAGGCTTGGCAATGGAGATACTCAAGCATCAGGTCATAGAGCTGTTCAATGAGTCCATCCTGAGCAGGGGAAGCAAAAACAGAAGTATCAGTTAGGAACTAAACCCTGGAGCACCTGGATTGTAAAATGAGTCTCCAGGCTGACAGAACAGGAACACAAAGCATATTGCTAGGGCAACTGTTGGTTACAAAGAAGCTGTGCGCTGTCGGTCGCTGGGGTTCCACTTACCCGGAATGCCTTCTCCTGCAGGTTGGCGTTGGAGAGCTTCAAGATCACTGCGAAGTTTATAGGCTTAGCACTCATACGGCCTGGCTTCTTGTTGAAATCCACCTGTTGGAAAATCTACAACAGAAAAAAACAACCGTCAAGATGATCACCCCACAAAAAAATCCCGAATCCTGCCTGCCTGTTCTGATTACTGTCCCACAGCTTTCTTAAATACCCTACAAGGGACAGTTAGGGAGCAAACACCAACCACACTTGAAGCTTTAGAGACTTGAGTGTGAAAGATGTCACAGAAGCGTGAGGTAAAAGGACACCAACATAAGCAACAGCACAAGGAACTAGAGGTTTGTTTCCTCTGATCCATGCTGCTAATGGTCAAGATCATACTACAAAGCTTGAGTGCATTTTGTAGCTGTCCCTTGAGGTGAGAAGCTTTCTAACAGCGAGACTAACTGTTGCTTACAGCAAATCCATCACCCTTTTACCGATACCGAAATAACTGTCCCAGGAAGCAGAGAGACCAGTAAGCCCTTTTCACAACCACTCCTCACCCCGCAAGGTTTCTATTCTAACACACTTCCCATTGGTGTCCTTTGTACCAGTTACACCAGTACAGCCTTCCAGTAAGTGCGTACTGTTCTCCACAGACACAGTTCATTTCATACCAAGGTACCCGGAGAAAAACCAGCCCCTTCCCAGAGTCTGAGAGGAGATCACACACCCTGCTCATCAAAATGGTGAACACACACGAGCTCTAGGGTACAGGTGGATGCCCCATAGACTAGTACAAAACATCGAAAGGCAGACCTGCACCTTCGCTTTTGTGTTTTTCCAGAAAGAGCTTGTTTAATGATAATGGTTGGGGAGAGGATTAGTTCTGAAACAGAAGGTATGAAGCTTATGTAGTAGAAAGAAGAAAATGGAGAGGAAGTTTACATGTTTGTGTGTCACTGGCTCTCCAGGGTGGCATCCCAAGTTTGGTTTTAATTACGAAGAGCCATTATTCCCTTAAAACTTAACAAACTGTAATCAAGACCAAGTACTACGAAAGTCTTTTCCCCACTCCGTCCTTTTTAGGAGTTTTCCAACTTCACTGGAGGAATGGTAACATGAATCAATGAGAATTTCCATTCTTCATTCCCCAGAAAGGCTACATTTGGCACACAGGAAAGATATCTTCAGATGAAATCAGCCAGAGTCAGAATCTTTGTCCCTTGTGCCCTGGGCAGACACCAGGCAGTAGGGTGCACCATCCCAAGAAGCCTGTGCGCTGTGCTGCTCCTCCTCTGAAGCTGTGACACGGGAAGGAGCAAAAGGTTTCTAAAATGAGCAAGGCAGACCTCAGGAGAAAGATGGTGTAACAGAACGGGGATAAAAAGTGGCAATCGAGGGAGGTGCTCACTAGCAATGGGATCTCATTAAAAAATAAAAAAAATAGCCAGCAACTGGTAATCATTTACATATCCAACAACAACCCCTGAGCAGGGCTGATGAGGGGCATATCCTGCCCACCCATACTTTTGAGCACCTCAGAAGTAACCTATAGTTCCTCCCTCTGTCCCCAATGTTCCGAGCAAGAAATAATTTCTGTTCTCTTTATGCAGCAGCAACACATCCACCATCAGAGTCCAACCAGCCTGGCAACATGGGGAGGCAGCACACCCATTGCTGGAGGGTGAGGCGAGGAGGAAAGGGAGGGTGTTCAGGTCACATGGATGCCCCCAGGCCAGAAAAGCATGGAGACGACTATTGATTTTTTTTACATTTTATTTGTCAATCCAGGTTATTTGGAATAGAGGGACAAGCCTGGTGGCTTGTGAAAACAAAGAGCCCTAGCCTAGGGAATCAATGCTATAAATCTCGTTATGCACGGTTATTTCTTTGGCCAAAACAGTAGTATTGATCCCGGAGGTCAGACACATTAAAGCAAAAGGCGTCAGGCTCCATGGGACCCTAACATGCCACTAGGCAAGCGAGGAAATGCAACCAGAGGTTTTGAGACTCGCCCAGGAGGTGCTAGGACACCAGGCAGGAAGTGTGGGAAGGGGGGAAAATGTGGTTTCCATCTCTGGAAGAATATGCAGAATGGATTAGCTAACGGTCAGACTGGAGGAGAGGATGACTGATGTCTAGGAATCCTGTGGCAGGGTGGAAAGGCGATAATGAGGGACTAGAGGGCCAGAAAATGTCAAAAGCCAACAATTTGTCTTAAGCGATAACCACTAGCAGACAGAGGGAAGGACAAGGCAACACAGGCAGGAAGGAGAAGGATTTTTGGCAATCTCAAGCTCACAATTTCCATGTGGCTAATGGGAAAGGTGCTCAGATATACAGTTTACGCTGCCAGAGTGCAAACCAGAGAACCAGCTCTGCACCCACAGCACTCCCACTGCATCATCCCATCCACCCCCCATTTCTTTCTCTCAGGCTTCAGCAAAAGCCTCCTGGCATCTGCTTTGATCCCCCCAACGCTGGCTGCCCCAGGCCAGCTCACAGCAAGGACACAGTGCTTTGCTGGGCCTGCCTGCAGCTTTCCCTCAGGTCTGTCAGTCGTCCTCCCACTTCACCCAGGGAAGGGCTGAGAGCCTAGTTAAGCTGCTGCAGCAGAGGCTGATTATTGTCAAGTTCAGACAAGCTGCCCAACTTTCTGCAGAAGCTGGCTTGAAGCACTCAGTCACAAACCAGTTAAGGGTGGAAGGTGCCTCTGGATGTCATCTAGCAGGGTCAACTAGAACAGGCTGCTTAAGGCCATGTCCAGGCAGATTTTGAGTATCTTGAAGGACAGACACGCAGCTATTTATCTAGACAACCTGTTCTAGTCTCACCATAGACAATTGGTTTGGAGTTGTTTACTTTTTAATGTTTAAGTGAAACCTCCTGTATTTATTTTTCTGCATATTGCCTCTCATCACTAAGTGCCATTAAGAAAAGTCTAGTTTCAACCTCTTTATTGACAGAATGGTTGAGTTTGGAAGAAAGTTCAGGTGGTCATCTTGTCCAATGTGCCCTGCTCAAGCAGGACCACCTAGAGCCAGCTGCCCAGCACCACATTCAGACAGCTTTTGAGGATCTCCAGGGATGGAGCCCAGCATTCTGTGGGCCTGCTTTACTCCAAGTGCACAGTGCTGGCTCTTGGTCAACTTGTTGTCCATGTTCTTTCCTGCAAAGCTGACTTCGAGACAACCCCAGGATGTTATTATGGGGTTACTCTTCCCCAGGTGCAGGATGTTGCATCTCTCTCTGTTGAGCTAGAGGATGTTTGTGCCTGCCTGTTTCTCCAAACTGTCAAGGTCCCTTTGAACTGCAGAACACTTATCTGATGTATCAACTTCTCCCAACTTTGTATCACCTGCAGGCTTGGTGCTGGTGTAACTCTGCCCCATGTTTCAAACCATTAATGAATGTGATAACCAATATCAGCCCCAGTATCGGTCCCTGGGGTACATCACTAGCAGCTAGAATCCAGTGGGATTTCATGCCACTGAGCACAGCAGGAGCCTGGCAGTTCAGCCAGCTGTCAGTACACCTCACAGCCTGCTTCTCTAGTCTGCAATTCATCAGCTTGTCTGCAAGGAAGTTATGGGAGGAGGTATCCAAAACCTTCATAAAGAGAAAATAAACAACATCCCCTGCTCTCCCCTCATCCGCTGAGCCAATTGTCTCACCGGAGAAGTCTATTAGATTGGTCAGGCATGATTTCACTCAAACAACCCCTAGTACCTGCAGGGCTGTGATCCAGAATTTAGTGGTGCAATATAGTGGCGAAGGGGAGAGCATGAGGAAAAGGAAAGATATTTCTTCAGCTGGTGCAGCAGTTCAGCTTTGTCTAGAGTTCCAATTTTTCTTCTCTGTGTAAAGGAGGACAAGAGCCCACATCTCATAGAAAACTAATTTCAGATGTGTGCTTAAATGTATGACAATGTGCAGCATTATCAAGTCTCCAACTACAGTCTTTGCATCAGCCGACATCCTCTGACACAATCCACTGCCCACCCCTTGCACTGCAAGCCCCTGGGGACTTTCTTCAAAGCAAGCTGTACATCCAAAATGAAAGTCAAGCCATTTAAATGTCCAAGTGAAAAACTTGTGAAAAGCATGTCAGGGTTAACCTCCTCTCCCATCCCTCCAATCCCTCCACAGGGAAAGCCAATTTTAAGCTGGCATGTAAAGTCCAGCTGTGGTGAGATTTCCCCCTTGTTTATCCACACCTGCCTTTCCAGCAGATGTGCCACCAATTTTCCCACTGGAGAAACTAGTGGCTGTCACACAATAATTGAAGTGATGGGGGGGGAAAAAAAAAAAGCCTGGGATATCATAGGCCCTTCAAGGGGAGTAAAAATACAAAAATAAAAGCCTGCCTACTTTACACTCTCCCAAGCCACCGCCTCCTATCTAAGATGTAATTTTCACAAGCTGCTTCTTTTGCTCCATCCTGGAAAGCAGAGTCAGACAGGAGACAGCACTGGATGTCCATGCTGGAGAGCATCAGCCCTTGTCACGATGCATCAAGCAGCCAGCTCTCATTTCTATCAGCAGGGGTTTGGGGAATTCCTTTGCCTGTGGGAATCGCACAAACTGCCTCTTGAACATAAAGCAGTGACAGGGCTGGACAAGAGGTAGCAAGGGTTGGGTTTCCTTGGAGAAAGGGAAGGGAAACTGAATTACACAGTCACTTCTTCCACAAGAAGTTTCACAGAATCTACACCCTAATGCCACACAAAGCCCTCTCCAAAAAGCGGACATAGGGTCACAAAGTCCACAGCCATTCTTTTACTGGACCTGGATACAGTTGCAACATAGACAGAGCAGCCTTTCCTCCTTTCTGGCAAATGGAGCATACCTTATCCTGGGAAGGCTTCATTCCACTCCCCCAACCCCAGTCATGTCCCTCAAGTCTAGTTGTGCTCAGCACCAGCACACTGATCAGATCCCTCAGTCTCATGATGGTTTGGATAATGGGCTTAAAATGGATTTTGTTTCACAACACGGGGTGGCATGGGACTCATGTCTATTGACTAAGTCACTGCTGAATTTGTGAGCTGGTAGAAACAGGCTCACAGTTAAAGCACCAGGCTGGGCATCAGAATGCAGATTGTCCTTCCAGCACCACCATAGCCACCTTGGGACTTCAGGCTGGTCACTTCCCCTCTGTGAGCTAACGCTTCCTACCATCTCACCTGCACAGCTGGAATACATCTGCCTGAAGCCAGATTGCAGAGAGGCACTAAGGGTTGTAAGAGTGTTCAGACACCTCTGTAACAGAGAGAAGGAAGGATTTGGGAACAGATAGGAGTACAAAGGGAACAGGCCTGAATGCTCTTGGGAACTCCCCAGAATATCTGAGGGATCCCTTGCAGGAGATAAGCAGGAAGAGGGAAAGGCTGACAGCTGCAAGGAGATTTCGGAGTTTAACATCATGCCAGTCACCTTGGGTTATGGAAATTAAAGTAAAATAATTGTTAAAGTAACATGAAAGCGTATGCAAGCAACACACAAGCGCACATTTACCCTGCCCCCATCTCTCTCTTGTCACCAACACCTGGACAGGCTAAGCCTAGTGCCTCACAAACAAACACAGCAGGATCGGATGTGGTCAGGGGCTTGTGGAAGCTGGGAGGAAGCTCAGTGTGCAGTGTGGTAACGTCTGGCTGGGGCCCGACACACAGATTACAGTCGAGGTGTTGGGGCCAGAATGCAAACGAGGCGGGGGGAGGCCTCAAGGGGAAAAAGGTTTTATCTCTCAGAGCACTAAAAAGTAAAAATCATCCTCACCCCAAGCTCCACTACCCCCGAGTGGAGATGCCTCTATCACCAGATCTGGTCGGCAGAATTTCAAATATGCATGAGCAAGAGGAAGGAAGCAGGCGAAGAGCAAAGCCACACAGGCCAGGGAGCAGCAGAGGAGGCGGAAGAGCCGGAGGAGATTTATAAACATCGCTGCCTTCCACAGGCTCAGAGGATGTGGTTTGTAAAGGACGTTTACAACAACACAAAACCACAAGAGCCTCTGCTTCAAAAGAACTTGATTAGGAATGAGCTGGCTGACTCAGGCCATTTATTATAGAAGTCTCCCGCCCTCCTCCTCTTCCGTGTCCAGCTCATGCTGACCTGGGGCTTCTGCATTCCTCACCCTGCCTCGCTCACGCTTCTTCAGTGAAATTTGGCAGCACCGCTTCTGTATTACCTTCTCACAGCAGAAAGGCTAGAAAGACCTATGTGGAAAAGCTGGATAGTCTCTGAGCACCAGTATTTCACCAAACACAGCACATTTTGCCAGGTTGTATACACCAATATCTTTTCCCGAAATAAATTCTTAATTCTTGAAGGGCTTTTTCCTTCCAGTTCCCTTTCTCTGCAGTTAAGAGAAACTCCTCCTTTTGCTAAGATATGAACACATCATCAGGATCAAGTAACAACAACTTGGAGTTACTGCAACCAGTTGAGCCTCTGAATCTCTTCTTTGGGAGACTCTTTGCCTACTCCAGCTCCATCAGTTAAACCATCCAGGAATGCATTTTTGTACCCAGCTGATCTCAGATACTCTCTGCTTATAGCCCAATAAAAGTTTAAACCTACTTGCTAACCAAACAACACATTCTGTCTAATTCTGTTTGCCAGCGATTTTAGGGAGAAAGCAAACAGGGTGATGTTGGGAGCTGTTGGTGGGTGTAGTGAGTGTGTTTATTAGGGAGTGGGCATTGCTGGGTCAGCAGGAACCAACTAACCTCCAGGATAAACGGCAACACTGGGATGAAGGTCCTGGTGTTCTCAGACAAGAGCGTAAGCGCACGGACGCAGTGCATGCGCAGAGGGTAGAAACGAGCCGTTGGTACCAGCCTAGAGAGGAAAAAAGAAGAAAGGGTATTAGGCCAGGTTTATACAGGAACTGCACCTGCAGGGTTCAGTGATGCTTGAGAGTCTTTCCTACTCTACAAAAGAGAGCTTCAGTATTGCACAGCAAACTGTTTGAGCTGCAAAAGCTATCCCACAGCTAGAAATAAAATTCACACATGTTAAAGCTGTAACACTAACACACAAATTCCTGCAACCAAAGCACTAGATTTCCAGCTTTTGCTCCAAGACAAGAGCTTTGCAGATGAAGTTTACTACTGCTGCTGTTTAGTCGTGTTCAACACCTTCGGCTCTCGCTGTCTGCCCAGGTAGGTATGCAAGGAAGAGCAGCAGGAGCTAGCAGTACAATGCTCATCCAAAGCAGTAAGTTTGATGAAGAAAAGGGCTCCCCCAGGATACCAGAGGACTAAAGGAGGAAGAGGCTTCCCAATTCAGGCTATGTACCCCCAGAGTTCACTCTGTCACCTGAACAGTGGCCCTCTCAGTGTTGATATTGCTAGGGCAGGAGGAGCTGGACTAGCAACAACCAGCAAATCAGAAAGGAGAGCAGGAATGAGAGCGATCTCTCACAAATTTGTTCAGCCCTCTCCAATCCAGAGAAACACCTGAGCTATTCCCATCTCCTTCAGAGAGGCAACATGTACATTTGAACAGCCAGCAATCAGCTTGGAGGGGAAGAGGCCAGATTTTTTTTTTTTTTTTTAAACCACAGTTCCCAGACAACAGGCTCAAGTCTGATAAATGAACCCCTCCCCTCCCCAAAGAGCTTGCTGAGCAATCCAGGAGAGCAGGAAAAAAAAGCTTGACCAGGAACCATAAATCACCTGCATCTTCTCCTCCCCCAAATAGTGAAATAATTATCATTGGATCCATTATAGAAATAAATCTACTTTGCACCCCTGATCTGGCACCACTGGAGATGACGAAAGCCATTCTCAGGAATTAATTGATCGAGGAATAAACCTGTTAAGTGTATAGATTTACTGTAAACCAAGAACATTAATTTTAGAGTGCGTGGCGATGCAACAATCTGCTCAACTTCCCAATGGCTGGATGCACAGGGAATACAAACCACAGCTGGGTCCCAGCTCTGTGGAAGAAGGTCCAGCTGCCCAGCCACTGCAGGGCACAGCCAGGGGTTCAGACTCACATTGCATCTCAGGGGAGAATGCTCTCCAAAGTCTTGCCACCACTATCTCTTGGAATGCCTGCTGTACTCCTCCCATGTAGCTGGGGCACAGGCTGTGGTGTGGAAAACAGCCTAAAGGCTCCATGAGGTTTATTTTCACTTTCTACAGCTCCTTCTGTTATACTCCTAGGTGATCACGATCTTCCTCTGCCTAGAGAGGACAGAGAAAGCTTCTTTCAGTATCAGCCTCCACCTCACCAGGACAGGGAAGCTGCTCAGGGACACGAAGGCTGTGCTTGCTCCTCTGTGGAGGAGGCTGTACCTGCTTTCTCCCCTGTACGTGCTAAGAGGCCGGAAACCAAAATTTAACAGGCACCAGAAATCCTCATTTAACTACAAACCAGGGAGGAACTTTATTTTCATAGCTTAGACTTGGAGCAAGGTAGAAATCCAAGCAAACATGCTCAGAAAAACACTTTATGGATGAGCAGAAAAGGGATAACATAGAACGGGAGCTTCTACAACAACTCTGCTGCAAAAAAAAAAAAAAACAACCAACCATGAACTTAGACAAATGCAAGCACACTGATCAAAAGGAGGAACTTTATGGCAGCAAAGCACAGACAAAGGAAGGGGGAAATAATCTCTTCCATGTTCTGTTATCTCTGCAACACCTACAACACCCCATGGGTCAAACTAACTGCAACCTTTCAGCTGTTTGCAAGAACAGCATCACTCATTATTACACAGCAATTCCATAAGCAAACTCAGCAATGAGGCTGTTCTCAGCTTCACAAGTCAGAAATCACCAATTCCAGCACTTCTTTCAGTAGTCCAACCTTCCTGGACCACATCTTGAGCACACGTAACTTCCAGACACTCATGGGGTCCATTTCTGTAATATGTACTATTAAATATTGTTTCAGTGCATTTTATAAACTGGAAAGCAAGAAAAGTGAGCAAGAAAACAAGGGACCTAACTTTGCTTTTAGCAGACAGTTGTCTTCTGCTATTTATCCAGTTTAATCACTTTTCAAATTCTGCCCTAGTCCCTACCTAGAGCAGAGAGCCTGGGATGGATGGCAGTTTCTCCCCATTCCCCTCATGCAAGAGGCCAGGGTGGCACGAGCAGCAATCGGTCCTACAGACAGACACCCTGCTCCCTGCCCTTTTGCTGGAGCCAGGCGCCACCTCCCGGCACAAAAGCCATTGGGGAAGGGGAGCCTCCTCCCAGAGCACACCACCCCATCAGGAGCGGAAATTAAAGAAGGTATTCCAAATGTTAGACACTACCCGATCACCTCCACACACCTCTCAAAGCTGAGCAGCCCACAGAACCAAAGGGAGGGGTCCAGCTCATTCACACCATCTCCACCAGAAAGTCTGCTGGCAGCAGATACGAAGCAGCCCCAACACAGATGCCTTCCAGAAATTCATAAAATGGTACACCAAGAAAAACAACCCCTTGACCTGCAGGCTAGATGATTTTATCCTCTCAACTCAAATAGAAACAACCCAAGTTCTTCCATTACACGCAGTTGACACAGACGTACATACACCAGGGGATGTGGCACGGAGACTGCCTCCCACTAGTCTGAGTTTGGACAGCACAGCCACCAACACTGAGAAGAGGCTGCCTACACTCAGGAAGGAGCCACCAGGGATCCTGAATATAGACTAAAGCACATGGAGCCACATCATTCCCACATCTGCTAAGCCACCTACCCCCTTTTCATACCCTGGACACCAGCTTGGCTCGGTAAGGAAGCCAGGGTGGGATTTACTTCTATTTTCCCCAACCCAGAATCCATGTGTTGGGTTTCCAAATCCCTGAAGCGTTTTCAGACAGTAACTGTACTTCACGCCAAGCAGCCCTGTCCATCACAGACACTAACAAACTGCTTGTTGCTCTTGCTGAGACTCACCTTTTCTTGGCCCCAGATAGACAATTTATCTGCCTGGACAGGTAGAAAACTGCCTAGATTAGTCTGCAGGACACCTAAAGCTCTGCAACAGCAGTGGGAAGCAGCCTGTGCACATGGGGGATAGGAAGATGGATGTGTGCATACTCTAACGATCGTTTAAATCTGCTTATCTCCATCACCACTCGGGAGTTTTTCAAGACCAGGCAGGTGGTGTTTTAAAGCTGAGAATCTGGTTAACGGAGCTAACAGGATTTCAGAGATCACCAGAGATTCAGAAATTCCCTCGATGCTCATTATTAACAGATATTTCAAAGCACAAAAATTTCATATATAATCTGATGGGAAAAGAGAATGAAATTCTCAGCAGGGACATAAAACCAATAAATGTGTCCTAGTTCAAGTTCTTGTAAATATGCACAAAAAAAACACATCTTCTAACAGTAATGACTGAGCTAGAGACGAGGACTCAATTCTGTACTTTGGCATTGCTGGGTCCTGAGGCAAATCAGCACACTTTCTTGTGCCACTTTGTACAATTGCAAGGATAATCTGTCCAGGCTGTTCAGACTGCAACTTCTCTTACATAGAGAATTTAGCCTAGGAAAGAATAACCCACACCACAACTTCCTTACCACCCCAACACACAGGTGCTCACAACACAGCTTTGTCTGCAATACTTCAGTCAAAAGCAGCTCTCAGACAATTTCTTACAATGCAAGGTGAAATCCAAACCACGTACAGTAACACCCTTTAGTAACTGCTCTGCCACATCAAGCAAGAGAAAGAAATATAGACAAAAAAAAAATCCTACTTACTTTATACAGCCAATGATGACCTGTGTCAAAGGATAGATCAACGGCTCCATGACCTCACTGGGATAGATCGTGCTGAGAACCCGACACCAGAAATACAGGCAGTGGATATACTGCCAGTTATACACAGACTGGAAGTTCTCCTGCAGAAAAGGGAAAAACACAGGCACAAACTTGAAACTGCGGCATTTGAGAGGAGTTCACTCTTTCTCTACAGGACTCATTTTATCCAGCACTAAGAGGACATTGTGTACTCTTCAGAGAGGAATAATTTAACATTCCAGCTGTTGCTTTGATGGTAGTGGCTCACCCACCATCCAGCAAGTTCAGATGCTGCACTGGCAACATTATGATTTGGTACAAATTGGTGCCTTGAAGGGAAATAATGAGCAACACAGACTTTTCTTCACAAGTATGGCTCAATTGAAAGGGATGATTTAATGACCCAGCTCACAGCAGACAGCGGGATGTGGCCAAGCATTAGGAAACTTTTGACCATCACATTTACCCACAGTCCCTGGGACAGTGCCTGGTTTCCTACAGATAGGAAGGCTGGAAAGTAGTACCCCCTCTCACACCCTTGTAAATTGCACTTAAGGTTCCTCAGTTTCAACTTGTGTTTGTTTCAGACAGACTTTCAAGGCCCAGGTCATCTCCTCTTTTGCATGAATGAAGTAAGACACCCAAGTTCTGAAACAAGGATGGAAGCCCTCAATGGCAGCCATTGGACCTAACCCTGCAGCAGAGACTTAAGCTGCAGCTGGCAACGGTAGAGCTCTCCCAGGTCACCAAGATGTACCAAGTAGCTCTGTTCCTCTTGCACAGAACAGATAAGCAATCTGCTCTTCTAATCACCTTCCACAAGCACCCACTGCCCAATCTAAATTAATTGGCTTATTACTTGGATTTGTATATTTTGTTTATGCTGTTATCATTTAAAGTTCCTACAACCCTCCCCAGCTGCAAAATCAAGTGGATTTAGGTCTTGTCTGGGCCAGGACTGAGGGTGTAAGAAGCCAATACAATCCAATTAGGGCATATGCAGTCCAGACATCATTTATCCCCATGTCTGAACAGCCAGGAGATTTAACTGATCACCAATCCTGCGATGTTTGGGAGCAGCTGAACAATTAATCTAGAGGGGTCTGTTTTGCTAAACATGAATAAAGCCAGGATTAGCAACACGACTCAGATTTCTGAGGTCAGACTGGAGGTGGCTGAAATCAGGGCTGCTCCCAAAAGGTCTGAGCTGCTTTGGTCAATTAAATCCTTTAAATAGTATGGACTTCACTGGAAAGATGCACACACCGGGGTGGTTCCTAATCTTCTTTGCCTTGAGGTTTTGCAACAGAGGCTGCAACCAGAAGCTTCACAGACTGGAAAAAGGATGTCCAAGGCAGAAGACAGAAAGCGAGTCACAAACTCTTGCAAAAGGGGAGAAAAAAAAGTGACTCCCACCCTGCAGTTCTCTCCTTCCTTGCTGAAATTCTAAACTAACACAGGCAACTATGAGGTGAGCTCTGAAGCTCCCAGCCCCTGGCAAAAAATTCCTTGGCATGCTATGAAACAGGTCAGACACAAGTACTGGCACTTTAGAGACACTACCAAAAGCCTGCAGGAGCTACTGTAATCTTCCCCTCTCCACAGGAGGGTACACTCCTTCCACACCAACGGGTACCTACCTTCTTCTTTACGGTCATTGCGCTGCGCAAGTGAATGGCAAGCTGACGGATATAGATGAAGGCGTGCTGGTAAGAGGTATGTGTGTCCAGGGCGTACATCTCTGTCAGTGTGCGCTGCATGAAGTTGATCATGGGCAGGACATTGGGAGAGGTGAATCTGGAATTCTTCACATATGCAATGTACATTTGCTGTGCAGGAAAGAAGATGAGGTGTAACCACATCAAAAAGAACAAAAACATTCTTTCACTAACCTCCTACAACCAGGTATGTCAAAAACGGGGAGAAGTGTTCGTTTTATAAGACAAAACACTTCCAAGGAGTATGCAAAAGTAATAATCTAGCCTGCTGCTTCTCCAGGGGAGACAGGAGAGATTCAATCTTTTTACTCTCAATCTTTTCACACATTGTTTAGCACAGAGCTGGAGATGCCCCTGCCATTGCTTCTCTGCAAGAAAAGAAGAGCTGTGGGATGGCTTTGAGCCATACATGCTTATGGCTGGTCACAGCTCTCTTTGTAACAGTGGTACCTAAGCAAACTACACTTGGGAACCTCGGCTATCAGCTGAAAGATCAGAGCAGCTCAGTAGTGCCAAGCAGTGTGTCAGCACTTGAGGAAAGCCCTCAAGAATCTGGAAGACAAGTATTCATCCAGTAAACAGATGAATACCAGAGGCCTACCCTGTTAAAACCCTGTGTGCCTTCAGCAGGAGGGGCAGTAGTAGAAAGCAGGATATAATTCTGACCTAACACAGAATTTCTTCCCCGATTAATTTTCTGAAGGTAGCCAGCATAATCTTCAGCACCTACCCTACCTACATAGGTATGTAGGTTTGCATACAATGTGAGAAAGAAAAGCTGCATAGTACAGCAAGTACCAGCCTTACCTTGAGCAAGGAACTTAAGTACATCTCCTTCTTGTAGCGGCAGATCTTGTTCAGCACAAGGAAGGCCAGTACTCTCACTGTTTCCTCACCTGTGCTCCACAAATTAATTGCTTGCTAGAATAGAAAATAAAAAGATATAAATAAGCAAAGGGACAAAGAGCCCCTTTCTGGTTACAGACAGGCCTGAGCTTTCCTCCTCCACACTGAAACAGCAAGAAGGACGATGACATCAAGATGGCAGGCTGTATTGTCACAGAATTAGTCACAACAGCACTGCAAGCCATTCATTCTGTCCTCATACTCCGTGAGACCACGCAAAAGGTTCACATTTCCACATAAGGGAAACCATCCAAAATTAGCATCCCTGAAAAATACATACACTTCTACTCCTGTGCCTAAATACACATTTGAGTTCCTGAGCAACTCAATCTCCTATGCTTTGCAAAGCTTCCTCACCATCCCCTAGACAGCAACACCACACTAGATTACATATTTGGCCAATACATCTTCCAGCCCAAAAAAAACCAAACCAAAACAAAACAAAAAACACTTTGTACAGAAGGACCACAGACATGGCTGACATCCCCCAAAAACCTTCTCTGCACTAACAAGCTCTACAGGAAATCAGAGTCTAGCTGTAAGGCAGAAAAAGCCTACTCAAAAATCCCTTCCATAGCAGTGAGCAGACTGCTACACCTCCAGACGAGAGGTGTAACACCTCCCATCACTGTATACTAGTCATCTTCATCATCAAAGCCTTCCCAACTTATATGTTGTGTTGCAGCTTTTCATTTAAATGTCACCCTGTTGAGCTCTTCTGTTCTTCCACGCCTCCTTTGTTGTTCTTAAGTGCTCAGCAGTTGTGACTAAGTTTCTGCAAAAATATTCCACCCCCAGCTCGAGACTGAAATACTATCACAGGCTACACACAGGCTCAGCACGCAGGCAGCAACTCCTCCATCTGGGATGAGGAAGCCGACAGCTTCCCCACACATCTCTGTGTCACCTAGCACGGGGATTAGCAGCAGCTACACGCAGAGCCACCTCAGCGGGTGAGCACTTCACGGCACCTAGAAGGCCTGTAAGAGAAGCAGGAGGCCTTTCCAGGACCAAAAGAAAAGCAAGGGAGGAGTACAAGAGACTGAACTGTCACAGAATCCAGACCAAATACCATGAGAGATTCATCTGAAGGGGTAAAGGAAGTATCTCAGATCCAAATGACATATCATAGCATGTCACCTTACCTTGAGAAGTGCACGGCACTGCTTTGGAAAGGAGAAATAATAAGGCACTGTGGAAATGACGTGCTGAAGGACTGCTGCACCGACTGAGGCTTCTGTTAAACAAGACAGGAGCTATAGAGGGAAAACAAAACACAATACCATTCAGTGTGTAGTCCTCATCACCTCTTTCTTTACCATTAAGCATCTGTATTTTGCTGTTTCCAAATATTTGTGTTACCAAAGGACTGAAAGAGCAGCCTTCCCTAGCAAGAAGATCAAACAAACCCTCAAAAGCTGCATGAGGAAACGAACAGACACATGGCAGGTTAAATAACTCCCCTGAAAATACATCACCCTACATTCATCAAATACTGTGAACTGGACAGACACACAAAACTCAAATGCCCAAGGCTTCGAGACTCAGTGAGATTGCTTCTACCCACTGCAGTCTCAGACAGTAAGTCTTGCTTATTCTCCCCTACAGAAAAAAGGCATAGAAACCAATACCCAAGGTTCCCAGTGAAAACAATACCCAAGTTCTGTGACAACCAGAAAAGTCACCCTCAAATTGGAGTAACAGGTTTTTTTTCCAAAAGAAAAAGCACCTGAGGCCACATTGTTACCTGCTTTCTTAATTATCTTCTTGATTGTTTGGCCTTCCTTTTAGCAGTGTTGTTTATAGACACAAAAGCCCATCTGCATCATCCCAAAATATCCTGAACAAAAGCCCAGAGACACACAGACTGACCCCCGTAACACAAACATGCTGAAATGTCTTACTTGTATGGTACAGCTGAGGTACACTTTTACATCTAGTCGCAGCTTGCTCCAAAGTGGGCTAGTGGAAGGGAGGACCATTCTGGAAATGAGGAAGAGTTGGGTTTAGCTTTAAAAAAAAAAATCCACCAAATAAATTGGATTTCAGCTGCACAAAGAACAGTGAATTCATTTCCTTCATGCTGCCAGTGAGTAAAAAGAACTGCTTGCAAAGCAAGAAGTAACAAATTTGTCACTGGTAAAAAGAAGTACTTACACTCTGTAAAAACTGCCTGAAGCACAGCATTAGAAAACCCAATTCAAAGAGCTTCCCAGCAGAGCACACAGATCTCTTGAAGACTGATACGGGGAGCTGTGACAGCCAGAAAGCCTGCTGGAAACCCAAATCCCTCACACTGATGTTATCTTCTAGTCAGGCATTCTGCAGCCACTGCCTGAGCACAGAGCAGGCTGGCTTGTAACAAAGTCTATTTTTGGGATCAGACTAGTTGTGACACATTTGCTCAGTCTCTTCTAAACTTCTGATGCTGCACTCATGAAGTAGTGCCCCCAGGCCATCCCAAAATTCGACACGGTCTATACAAGCCAGGCCTGGGGAGGAAAAAGGCTGGTATCCACTGTCAACAAGAAATCTAGAGTTTAGCTCACCCCGCCTTCATCTGCGACAGGGAAATTAAAAATAACTGCCACAAAAATCACCCCGGAACTGAAAGCACTTCTGAAAGGCAGTCAGTTCTCACTCTGCTCAACAATGGAAAAAACAGAACAGCTCAGACTATGAAGCAAGTAATAAAACTGTGTCCAGCTGAACCTCCAGAGAGGACCAAGGTAAAACTTCTGTGAATGTCTAGCAGGAAAAATGCACAGGGGCTAAATAAGGCAGCTCCAGCCTGCAAACCATACTGGGAACTTCATAGCTTGTTTTATGAAACTGGGCTCATAGTCCCAGCTATGGTACTGGTTCATCCAGCAAGAGGTCAGACTGGTACCCAGTGACTTTCCAGCACCTTCTCCAGTTGCTCCCAGGTAAGCCATGCTGACACCTATTCAATTATGGGCCCAGCCTGACTCAAACTCTTTGAGCACCAACCCACACAATAGTCAGAGAATTCACGGCTCCCAGGCAGCAAGCAGCTGAGATTTCAAAACTGTCATTCCTCCTCTCCAGTCAAATCAAATTGCATCAGCAAATGTAATACAGAGGTACTGCACCCATGCTGCCATTGGGGGGAAAAAAAAGACTTGTACTACTTTTTACCCAGTTGCGTGCTTTTTTCCAATCCCATCTATGCTCTTAACAGTGAGTAGCTCAAACTCAGATGATCCTGCCATGAGATCACCAGACTTGAGGGTGCAATACGGCTGCTAAAGCCCTGGATTAACTCAAGTCACATAGCTGGGATACTCTGCCTACACACAGGCAGAAGGCTCGGTTCCTCTCTCTGAAAACCACCTCGCAATGCCTTAACACCACACCAGAGTGCAAGCCTACGCAATTCCAGCTCTGTTCCTGTTGTAGCCACATGTCCTCTGCAAATGGCTGGAGTCTAATATTAGAGAGGATGCACTTCTGGGGAAGAAAGGAAGGACTTGGTTACGACAACTGTCAATATAATCAGGCAGCATTGCTGGTGTTTGGGAAGAGCTGCTGTCTTTTTCCAGATTCACAGTCGGGTTGCAGTTCTAAAAAACTCCCAACCAGCTTTCTCTCCCCTGCAGTTCTCAAATCTCCTCAGACTTACTTTAGTTTGTTCTTTGGGGTTTTCAGAAGAAGCAGCTCCTGTAGGTAGCGGAAGAGGTCCCGGATACAGAAGGACACGAGGGCATTGAACACTGGTTAAAAAAAAGTCAATAAAGCATTTGTAAATGATTTTCCGTATATTCCTGGTTTTCTCAGCTAACCTGAAAAGAGCTCCCCAAGGAACTGAAGCCAGTAATTCCCATAGCAGAACTATTGTGCTTCCACAAGCTTCAGGAAAACACTCATTTGTCTTAGCCTAGAATTTTTTATCTAAACAGCAAGATCACAACTGACAGCTTTCTGGCACAGGGGCATCTCTTTGCTCTCTGAATAAACAGCACAAGCACAAAAGCAGCCTCACCCATGACTAGGAGCCTATACCATCAATCTCCCTCAAAACTTAATGAGAATTAAAGACGCTTCTTAGGGGGGAAAAAAAAAAGTCAATGGACAAGATGTGAATTCTATGTAATGTTTTGCGTTACACAGAGGTAACACAGATTAGTTCCAAGAGAAAACATAAGTTAATTACATAGATTAGTTCTAAGAGGGAACAGCAAGAACCTGCAGCAAAAATAATCTCAAAAGCCATGCACTGCAAGGGTATAAACAGTACCTAGGTTCAAACTCATTCATTCTGAGAAGTCTGGCGAATAAAGGACAGTACTTTCCTCAGCAATCTGCAAGCCCAGCTGCTCCAGGCATGCAGAGAGGTACACTTACATGCTGGGACACCAGGAAGAAGATAAGCTACTTAAGTGAAATGGCCTATGAAAGGGTAAGTCCAGCCAGTACTTATCCCCACTCTCTTCCAGTAGCAAAACCTTCCCTACCAAATGATTTCCTTCTCCTACAGAAGTAGTATGGCGACCAACTCACCTGCAGCATCAGTGACCTGAAACTTGCTGGGTTCAGCCCCACCATTATCTCCTTTTGTGGTTGCTACAGCTGCTTTAAAGGCTTGAGTGATTTCATGGAAAAGTTTTGGTGTCAGCTTTCTCTGGGGAAAGAAAAGGGATTGCAAGGAGAAAAAGCAAGCAATATTCTGAAACTCTGAAGCAGTTTACTGGAACAGCAGTATTGGAATTCATTGTAAGTTTGATTGCAAAAGCAGCTCCATCCTATAATGTCAAAGGAAAAATGTCAAGACAGTGTTAATGAATTCTAGCAGCCTTCACTGCCCCTAAAATGGGCTTTAGGGCTTTTAATTGGTTGGGGGTTGAGAAGCAATGGATAGTTGCTTGCAGCTGGTTCAATTTGACCTTTCCCTCTCCCTCTTAGTCAGAAGCAGCAAACCATTTCATCACTACTCAAAATGTGAGACTAAAAAAGCTATTGGAGCTGCAACACTTAGCAAGAGGATGAAAACCAAAAGTTAACCATTCTGACCTCTTCTTTTTCTAACTTCTCCCTCAGAAGGCAAGTCCTCTAGTCTTGCAGCCCAAGCAAAAATTGCAAAGACAAGTCATGCTGAGGTAACAAGATCTCTAGGAGTATGACCTTATATGTAGGACATACATCTATGCAGATTTTTGCAAAAGATGAACAAATTGAAAGTTGGTCTTTTAGAGGCAGTAACGTACAGGGAAGAGCGTTCAAAGGAGAATGCTCAAGCGTCTTGTATTTCAACTCCATGCTCACCTCTGCAGCTTTTTTCCATTCTTCAACCATCTTCAGGCTCACGGGGATGAAAGAAACTCTTTTCCTTTTGACTGTTTCATGTTCATCTTCTTCATCTTCATCACTCGCTTCCTAGAGAAGTCAGCACCAAGACTGAAAAAAGGCTTATACGCTTCTGGCCTCACCTTTTTTGCTGAGCAGCTACTGAAGAGGAATGTAGGCAGGCAGCAGTGAATTTTATTAATGCTGTTATCAGCACTTTGTGTACAGCAGTAATGAAATTACAAGTATTACAAATTCCAAAAAAGCTACTTAAGCCCTGCAGCTTTGCTACATAAATACAATGTGCAATAACATAAAACTTGAAGGAGAAAGTGTATCACTTGAGGCAAAACAAACTCTCATTGGTAAAGGAGGCACAAAAGCAAAGCCACAGAGAAAATACACACTGAGGCTCTGCTTTCACAATTTTTAACAAACTGTTCATGCTCAGTTCAAAGCCACAGCTGATTTCTGGATTACAAGCCTGTACACCTGCAGGCAATCTTTGTGGAAGCTCCTCCCCAGCCATCTGTGCCACTATCAACCCAAATATACTTCAGCCTTGCACTAAAACCCAAATGCTTAACATATAAGTAATTGAAATAATTTATTTCAGCACTCCAGAATAGGGCTTAGTACCTCCAGTGTATCAGGTGGTACGTGCAAACTCTCCTCCTCATCAGAGCTGTCTGAAGCATCAAAATCCAGCAATTTGCGATCATTTTCCTCCAAAAACTTATAAAATTCAGGATCTTTGTCCTTCAGCCGGGAGAGCTGATCTTTATGTTCAGATGCCTTTCCCTTCTTCCTGGTAGATAAGAATTAACATGCGTTTATTCATTGCTCAAACTTCTGCTGATGCAGTTAAGAAAAGCAAGTTCTGGGCACTAAAGCACACCTGGGGCTAATTTGACTGGTGATGGATTTATTAGGGCTGGGGGCAGGGTTCTGTATCTCGTTTAACACCTGTTCTAGAGGACTTGCAAAAGGTTATTTTCACAAAGCACTAAAAAAAAAATCTTGATAGGAAGCTATTGGGTTGTATTCAGATACTGATCAGAGGTTGAGAAAACATCTTGTAAAACCAAAAAAAAATCTGTTTCTCAATTTTTCAGAACTACTCCCACAAGATTTTATAAAGAATACTGAGAAATCTGACAATGAAAGCTTGGTAAAAATCTATCTGGTATTAAAACATTGTTTTTTGACCTCTAATAATGCTCAGCAGTGCCCAAGAACTCCTCCATCATTTTCTATCTGCACATACTCCAATATCTTTCAGCAAAAGCAAACACCCAGAAACTGAGGAAAAACAAAGTAAGCCTCGTCTGACTCCAGTATACCTCCTAAAAGATTAAAAGCATACATAAGCTTTTTTTTTTTTCACTGCAGTTACTGAATTTACATAAGTACAACCAAAACCTGCCTATCCCGTACCCCGTAACCACACTATGGCCTGGAACGCTGCCTTTTTAGGCCCCCCTGACCCAGCTTGCCCCAGAACTAGCTCATTCTATGATGCATGCTGCAACGAAATCCCGCAGTCACTTATGAAAGCAGACAAAATTAAAGAAAAAAACCAACAACCCATTAAGTAACAAAGAACGCGTGCTTAGATGAGCCAAGCCAAGCCTCACCCGCGGGCAGCACCAAGGCAGGCTGTTCGGAGGGCCCGGTCCTTACCTCCCAGCCGGTGGGGCCTGGAGCGGCGGCCTCGCCTTCCCGTCCTGCTGCCGCGCCTTCCCGCTCCGCCGCGCCGAGGCCCCCGTGGCGGGCCGGGCCGCCTCCTCCTCCTCCTCAGAGCCGCCGTCAGCCTCCGACTCAGAGCCGGCGGCAAGGAACTCGTCGAGGCTCATCTCCGCCAGGCTCCTGGGGACAACAAGGAGAGGAGAGAGCTCAGCGAGCTGCCGGGCCTGCAGCGCCGGGCCTGCTCCCTCACGGCGGCCTGGGGGCCGACAGCGCGGGGCTGACGGGCCGACAGNTGGCCGGGCAGCCGGGCCGCGGGCTGCCACGCGTGTCCCCGCCCCCCCGCAGGGCGGGTCCCCCCTCCCGGTAAGCCAGCGGCGGGGCGGGGCGATCGCCCCCTTCCCCCGCATCCCGGTGACACGTGCGCGGCGGGATTTAACTGCGGGGGGGGGGGGGNTTCCCGTCCTGCTGCCGCGCCTTCCCGCTCCGCCGCGCCGAGGCCCCCGTGGCGGGCCGGGCCGCCTCCTCCTCCTCCTCAGAGCCGCCCTCAGCCTCCGACTCAGAGCCGGCGGCAAGGAACTCGTCGAGGCTCATCTCCGCCAGGCTCCTGGGGACAACAAGGAGAGGAGAGAGCTCAGCGAGCCGCCGGGCCTGCAGCGCCGGGCCTGCTCCCTCACGGCGGCCTGGGGGCCGACAGCGCGGGGCTGACGGGCCACACCGGGGCTGACGGGCCACACCGGGGCCCGCGGGCCTCCCCGCCACCGCCACTAGACACGACCCCATCCCAGCGGTGCCCTAACCCATAATCCGGGCGATGCGCCCACCCTCCCCCGCCCACGGAGCGCTGCCGCCGCTCACCTCTTGCCGGCAGCCGCCATGTTGCCCGCCTCGCTGCAACGCGGCCGCCGCTTCCGCTCCCAGCGTGCTTTGCGGCTCCGCGGGGCTGGGCGGGGCGAAGCGGCGAGGGGCGGGGCGAGGCGGNTCGGTGACCGTGCCGTGGGTACCTCCCGCGGCGGGGTTATTCCGGGTGAAGGAGGAAGCCGCAGCCTCGGGGCCGCCCCGTCCCCGTCCCGCCGCGGCCCGAGGAGGAGCCCCGCAACCTGCCCGCCCCCGCTCCGCCCCGTTTCCCCGCCGCGGGGCCGGCGGTAGCGGTGCCGGTAATAGCGGCGCCCCGCAGCATCCCCCGGCCCGGGTCGTCGTTGCACCGGAACCGTGAGTACCGCCGGGGCACGGCCCTGCCGCCGCCCCCCCTCCCCTCCCTCTCCCCGGAGCGCCCGGTGGCAGGAGGGGNCCCGGAGGAGCTCTCCATCACTCCCCGCCGCTGCTCCTGCGCTGCCGGTGGTGTGTCCCCCCCCCCATCCCCGGGAGCAAATTTGGCTGTTGGGGGACAACGCAGCCCGTTTGGAGGGACAACCGGTGCCGTTCCGAACGGCTGCGGGCAGCTCGGCATCCGCTGTAGGCCGGCAGCGGTTCTGTGCCAAGCGTGGTCTCCTTCCCTGTCCTCCGCCAAGTCCTGGAGCGATGCCTTTAGCAAAGGAAAAAGCAGCAGCTCCGGAGCCTTGGGGGATGCTGGGGCCCAGGGACCAGCTGCCGAGCGGTTCTGGCCGCTGTGGGTTTGCTCAGCACC
Source organism: Syrrhaptes paradoxus (assembly GCA_013400615.1). NCBI lineage: Eukaryota > Metazoa > Chordata > Aves > Pterocliformes > Pteroclidae > Syrrhaptes > Syrrhaptes paradoxus. The sequence continues at coordinate 115,574 of VZTO01005155.1, forward strand.
CGTGGAGGCACACAGACCGTTTGGTGTCATCGGCCGTGGGGGAGCTGAAGGGCACAGGGAGAAACGCTGCCTCGGGGTTTATCGTAACTTGGAGGGGGGAAGCAGGAGGCAGCCTTCTTCTGGCCTCTGCAGTGACCATGAGGGCACAGGGGCTCTCCTTGGGTGACAGCATCTCTGGTGGCGGTGGTCCTCGGGAGCAGCGGGGCGGGCAGGCAGCTGGTTCGGTTCTGCTGGCTGAGCAAACACCTCCGTCACCGAGGTGGCCCTGGGACCTCGGCAGCAATGCAGCGGTCGGGTGGCCGTCCCTGCTCTGCGTCAGCACGCGACCACCGGCTGACCGGGCTTTTGTGCCAAGCTGGAGGACTGCAGGAACGGTGCCTTGCTTTGATGGGGTCATTTTGGAAAGGAAGCCTGCTCTCCTTTGACTACAGTGGCTGCTGTCTGAGGAGGGTTATCTTGGGGTGCCCTCGGCTGCTGGAGACCTCAAGGAGGGAGGTTAGCTCTGGAGTGATTCAGCAACATGTGGGTATTTGGGTGGTTTTGGGGGTCCCCAGGCTGATGCAGGTAACTTCTTGCCCCCAGGACAGGGCACAGCTGAAAGGAGCCTTGGAGAGCTGCTGCCCCGTGTCAGGATGGACGGTCCAAGGGCATGAGTGGTATTTAAGGATGGGAGGAGGGATGAGGGCTCTGCAACAGATTTGGGATGTCCATGTGCTAGTGTTCTGCACCAGGAGGTGCTGGTTTGTGGCAAGTTCACTGTTATGTGACCTGCTAATGCTTCAAGGCACAGTGGCCTTTTGGGTACCATCGCTACAGCCAAGCAATCATCTCTGGGGAATCTCTCTGCACCCCGAGTTTCTCTCCTGACCCACGAGCATCTGCTGCTCAGTAAGACTCTTTGGGATCTTGGATGTAAAGATCTGAGTTTCCCTCCTGAGAACTGACCGATTCACAAATCCCAGCAAGTAGCAGCTCATTCAGAGCGGGCCAGGAGCTGGCAGGCATGGTAGCCACCTGCTCTCTTGGCTGCACGGTCTAGGATCCAAATCAAGTCACTCCTTAGTGCCTTGGGTAGCTAGGACGGTCCCTTATGCTCTCTGTCAGCTGAGGTCAGCTTGGTGAGGGTGGCAATGGGACCTCTGTGCTCTGCCAGCCCAACTGGTGGCCATCTGCCCTTCTTCTCATCAGCGTCAGTCTGGGTCTTGTAGATGGAGTGGCGCGTGAAAATCAAGGCAGGAGTGCTCTGAAGACTGGAGATCCGCTGGGGAGACTGTTCTGGGTTCTGGTCTGGCTTTGCTGCGTTCCAGGTTCAGCAGCTCCAAAATCCAACAGCCGTGCTGGAGTCTCCGTGCTGGCTTCTGGATTTTCTCAGGTGCTGGAGCCTTGCCTCCAAACCCTTAGGCGAGCTGGACTTGGTGGCAAGAGAGGCTTCACCCTTTCCTGCCAGAACTGGCTGCAAATCACGTTGCCTTCTCTAAAGGATGTGACTCCTCAGGGACAGGAATTCAAGCTCCTTCAGCTGGAATTCCCAGGGTCTGGGACCCGCTGGCCTTGGCATGTCCCCAGCGCACCAGCAAACTCAAGGCCATTAATGTCACACGCTCCTCAGAGCTCACTTTTCGTGTCTGTGACCTGTGCTGCTGCCTGCAAGAAGATGTGGGGGAATTTTCTGAATTGTTTTCTGGCTTGAAAACAGGCTCCCAACTGCTCCGCAGCGTGAAGCACGGAGCTTGTTCAGAAGAGGAAATGCAGATCCGCTGACGTGGTCCGGGATGTCTCCATCACCAACCCACGCTATGACCAAGGCTGGTAGGAGGCTTCGTCAGCTGTCCATAAATGTGACGTGGGCCACACAGTCCCTGCGGAAGGGACGAGAACAGGGTGCAGCTGGTGACCTCCGCGTTCGGAGTCACTCGTGAGCAGTGGACCTCGGCACCAGCACCGGCTTATCCGTCTGTGAAGATCCACTTGCCTGTTTGCAGCCAGGAGACCTGAGTGTTTTGGGTTTTTTCCTTCTTTCCAAGCCAGCCACTGGAGCCTCTCGGACACGCTGCCTCGCGTCATGGAGTCAACTGGCCCTTTAGAAGCCAACTGGTGGCTCATGTTGGGTCTCATTGGATTCATTGCTCTCATTGGGTGTCAGGGCATTGCTGAGCATCACGGACCCATTCTGAACTGGCCACTGCCACCTACTCAAGACACTGTCACCTTGTACAATGGACAGGAAAAGGGCACGATCCCCCTTGGAACAGCTGCTGGCCAAGGATGTGTCAGGCAGGGAGCTCCTGGGTGAGTCTAGGAGTCGGGAATATTGAGATCCTCCGATATGGGCTGCCTCAAATGGCCTGAGCGCTCTTGTCTTGTCTGTTTACCTGTCTGAAAAATGAGTTGGGGACAGAGATGTCTGTCACACAGGAGGCTGGAGGGAGATGGGGATGCCACAGTGATGGATAGTGCAGCTTAGCCCTCACCCTGCTGCCTGGAGAGGAGGCTTGATGCCGATGTAGAGGTTTGGCACTGCTTGTGCCATAAAATAGCACTGGATGTCCCGTTGGGGGACGCTGAGAGGGTGGAATTAGGACACGAGCCACATTTCCATCCTTGGCAGAGCTAGAGGGCTCCTTTCGCTTAGATTTTGGTGTGCTGCGCTGTGGGAACTGCTGTCTAATCCCAGCGCAGCTGGAGACCTGCACATCTCACTGAGCATCTCAAGCCGTGAGTTCCCATTTCTTGTTCCTCCCTAACCTGGGAATTTGACAGTTGCTGCCTGTGCAAAGCGTGCACGAGAGAGGGAGAAGCCTGTGTACCCAGACAGGCGCTCACCGTGCCGGATACCCTCCATCTCTTTCGGGTGTGGGACTGTCCCAGCGCAGGCGTTGGGGCTCTCCTCCTCTCTCAGCTCAATCCCTTCTAAACTGGGGTAACTGAGAGCGATTCTGAGCTGAGTTTCCAAACAACCCCCTCCCTGTGAGTAGTGGGGAGAGAGGCTTTAATTAGAAAAGACCTCCAGCCTTCTGAGTGCACCAGAGCCCATTGATTACAACCCATTGACTTGCTGAAAGACGCGGAGCAGGTCAATGTGCTGAACGCCCTTCTTGCCTGAAGCCAGCGCCGGCTCTGCTGTCGAGCTGGCGACTGTGTGCATTTCCCCCCCCATCCTCCCCACCCCCTTGCCAAGGCTCCACATCCTCTCTGGCAGCTTGTCACTTCTCTGCAGATGTCTAGACAGGAGGGTTCAGTGTGTGTCAGTTATGCCTAATTCATTAAAAAAAAAAAGAAAAAATCCAAGCCCTCCAGAGAGCTGGGGATTCTCAGTCCTGCAGACTCAGCGCTGTCTGCGGTGCCCTGTGCTGCCTTGAGGCAAGCTCGCAGCAGATTAATTCCGCCGATCGCGCACGCCTCGCCCTCCCATCTGTAGCAGGGGGGCTTGGGGAATAGAAGGCAGACGCGTGGTCAGGAGCGGTGCTGGCAGCGGGAGCAGGAGAGGGAGAGGAGGAGGTGGAGAGAAGCGTTGGGGGCTGAGCTGCGTGCTCCTAACCTCTCCTTGCAGCTCAGCCCAGTTGTGGGTTTTTGGTGTGCTCCTGTCCTCCGCCGTGTCCGTCCGGAGATGGCAGAGGGGTGCAAGGTGTCTTGAGTCCTCAGTCTGGCTGTCTGAAACTGCCAGCTTCCTAATTCTGCTGTCCCTCCTGAAGGCAGAGCTGGTGCCAGCAGTGACAGCTCCCCTTGCCACCTCAGGTCCCATTTCCAACAGTATTTGCAGTGATGACCTCTGCAGTGGTGCAGCTGTAAACCAGCCGTCCCCGCAGTGATTGCTGGACCTGCTGCTCAGAGCCACCCGTCCCCTTGCTGGTCCTGGACTGTGGGTCCCTCTGCTTCCCCCCAGTGCTGGCTCTTGGAGGCTGGACACACAATTAATCTTAAAGACTGAGCGTGAGCTGCTGCACACTGTCAGCGTCCGAATTCCCTGGATGCAGGTAAAGTGTTGCAGGGGCTGAGAAAGGGCTGAACCCCAAAGTGTTGTACAGAGTTTTCTGTCGGTATCGGTGACACGAAGGGGACAGGTCCTGGTGGGGACAGTTGCCTAGATTTAGTCCTGGGCGTATTCAACTGGGTGATTTCAAGCCCTCTTGGATTGTGTTTATTGTGGGGAAGGGAGTGGGAAAGTAGGAATATGATATCTTTTGTCATGGGCAGTGCCAGAATAAATGAAAGAAGCAAGAATTTGGGATATCCAAGTTTGAGGTACAAGGGCAGGTTGTTTATATCTGCTGTAGCTTGTGAAAACAGCCCCAGCTGCTTAGACATGCCCACTGCAAGAGGATTAGTGATGCAAAAATACTGCTGGTTGGCTGGTGGTTTAAAGCTTCTCTTTAGATGCAGGCCAGGGTTCAACAAAAGGGAGAGCTCGGCCAAATTAACGGGGCCTCCGCAAAGCAATAAGGAAGGTGAAAATTTGCAGGCGTGCAGCGTACTGGGCTGCGTCTCGGGATGCTGGTACGAGCGGTGTGAGCGGGCTTTGCAACAGCACAACCGCAGCTATTGTTAACGCCGGCTCAGCTGCTCCTGTCCCTCGGCTGCTGCAGGGACGCGGGAGCACATCTTCTTCCCAGCCCTGCTCCCAGGAGGAAAGAAGCTGCTTGAGCTTGTGTGCACACCCCCACGGCTGGGCAGGGGCTTGTCTGTGCCCCCTCTGGCTGCCCCGTCCAGTCCTGCCCTGAGCTTTCATGTGTATTGTGCATTTTTTTTGGGGGGGGAACTGAATTTCAGGAGGCTGCTTACTGGCGAGTGATCTGTGGCTCCTCTCGGAGGGGTTAAAAATCAGAATTCTGATTCCTGGTGTCGGGGAGATGGAGATGCAGTTGGAAGCAGCAATTCCTGCCTGGGATTCTGATGCCAAGCTGCTTTTTCCCAAGGGATCCGTGGTGTTGCTCTGCCCTAGCACGAGTTTTGCTCAGAAAAAAAAGAGGAAAAAAAAAAAGATTTTGTTCCTGGGAGATGGCCCCCCAACACCAAGGAAGGGGGGCAACCACTCTCCTGGAAGGGGAGCTGGCGACGTGGTGCCACCTCATTGACCCTCTGCTCCATCAGTGCCATGGCTCATGGAGTGAGGTGGGTGACAGCAAGGACTTAACGTCTCATCCTGAAGGTCTAATGGCAGCAGATTTGGGGGTGATGCAGTGCTGCACACTGAACAGGGCTTTGTGGCTGATTTACCCCAAAAGAGGTGCTGGGATGTCAGCACAGGGAGAGGGCACCGGGGAAGTGATGCGTGGATGCCATGTGTTAGGATGGGGGGTGTCACCTCATCCAGACTTGTCCCCAGCATCTGCCCAGCTGCACAGGATGTGTCTTTGCGGTCTCCTAGCGAGCCTGGCGGGGACAGAACCTCCATCCAGGCTGTCAACAAAAAGCCATTCTCCAGGGCCTTCCTGGGGAAAGGGCAGGCTCTGAACTGCTCCCCGGAGGATACTCTGTTCCCTGTTTATTGCTCAGCACGCTTCTTTTCACTCGCAGCAAAATATGGTTTTTTGTGCAAAGAGAACAGACCTCCCTTTGGGCAGGGATCATTTGCATTAATTAACAGAGCCGTTATGCATGGCCACGCTCTGTCGCATAAGAGCCAAACAAACGCCTTCTTTTTTTTTTTTTTTTTTTTTTTGTCATAACCCAAGAGTTATTACAAGTCAGCCACCGCATCCATTAGAGCTGATGGGTAACACGTGCAGTCGTGCTGCTGCGGGCTCCACAAAAGTGGGCTTGTATTTCCTTCCCCCCGCCGGAGCTCCGGACACTGCTTGTACTGTCCGGGTGCTGGTTCCCATTAATTATATCTCAGTGGTGCTCATAAACCTTCGTTTCCTGGGAATGAAGTTTTACAGGGAAATAAGGAATATTTAGCACTGCCAGCGGGGCTGTGTCCTTTCTCTTTTTCCCCACTGATTATATTCTGACCTGTTAAAGCAAAAGAGCTCTGATGGGTATTACAGAGCAGAGGGGACACTGCAAAGTGGCACTGGAGGGGTTGTACCCACTGCAAGCCTTAGGTCAGACCCATGGCAGCGGTCCTTGTGCCTTGGGATGGTGACAGTTTCCCAAGGTGGGGAGGGTGAGATGCTCTGCACTGGAGCTGGAGGGGAAAAACCATCAAGCAGAGTTGGTTCAGGCTGCCCGTGGGTCAGGACAGCTGGGGACTGTCCCCTGGTGTGGGGATGCTCTTGGGAGGCCAGGGGCTGGGATGGCATCTCCCTTGGGCCCTGCTTGGTTGCGTCAGAGACCGAGTGACAAGGTGGTGGCATACGTAGCTTGGGGTGCTGCACAGTGACGCGGGTAAGGGAGGCAGTGGGGGTGTCTCAGCTGAGTGTGCCAGCCCTGGCTGGTGACAGCAGGGGGGTGTGGGTGGAGGGGACGGTGAGCAATAGCTGATCTCTACCTCTTGGCCGTGGGAATCATTGCAAGGAAAGATAATGTCACCCTTGTCACTCTCTGCGTTTGTACTTTCCCAGAGTTGTGCAATGACTCAGTGGCAGGGCTGGGAAGGGAGCCCAGCGCTTCCGACCCTCTTTGGAAATGCGTTTGATTGCTGCGATGCCAGTGCACCGGCTGCAGCAAACTCTGTGCCTGTCCCCTGACGGCTGGACCCCAGTCCTGTGCCTGTCCCCTGACGGCTGGACCCCAGTCCTGTGCCTGTCCCAGCCCAGCTCGGGCATCAAACCTTTCCTAAGATGTCTCGAGAGCACAAGGAGAAGCAGTCCCACCTTCTCCCTGTCCTCTGTCCTGTCCGATGTCATCCCCCTGGGTCCCCGTGCTGCTGGGGACCCCAGCCCTCCCCTCCCTTGCTACCAGTGCCTGGGGGGGGCGAGGGGAGGCTCTCAATTACAGCTGGGGCAGGACTGAAATCCTGATGGGGAGAAGTGTGCTCGGCAGTGAATTAAAAAGATAAACCAGCTCGAGCAGAGCAGGAAAACCCTCGGGCTAGCAGCTGGGGAGAAAGGCGAGAAAGCATCGTCTGCTTTCTAAACCCAGCCTGGGAAAGGAGCTCATGAGCCCGGGTAGAGATGCTGATAATTATAAACCGCCTTCACGGGGGTGTCTCTCGTCCCACGTGTGAATTAACGCAGTGGGGTGTCCTGGGGATGCTGCAGGTTCTGAAAAGCTCAGCTGAGGGGTGTGGGAGGGGAAGGCCAGTGAACTCATGGGTCCTTCTTCCCTGTCAAGGACACAACAGCATCTTCCTGCTGGAAAGCATCAACAGGCATCGCCTTTGTCGTGTGAATCTTCCCCGAGATGAGACGGGATGAGGAATCTCCTGTCACGCGGGATAATGCAAATAGAAGAGGGCATTGCAGGCTTCTCTCCTGCTCAGGAAAGATGTTTATTCATCTTTTTTCCTCCCCCAGACTCCGGTCCACGATACAATTGCTATTTAAAAATGAATAGATGGCTGCACCCGTGGCACAGCGTGGTGGGTTTCTATTTTTAGGCTCAGCACGGCTGGCGACGTGGAGGTGGAGGTGTCGTGAGGAGCCCGGAGGCTGAGGGGATTCTCTCGCCGCAGGGATGCGGGGGCAAGCGCACGAGTACAGCACGCAGGCTTTTTTTTTTTTCTTCAAGCTGCTTTCTTTTTTTCTCCTGCTCCCTCCTCCTCCTTCCTCCTGCTGCTCAGTCATTCTCTCCTCATTCCCCCACCTTTCCTCAGGTGCTGCTGGCAGGGAGACATCAAACACATCTCGGGACACCGTGAGCAGCCTAGATGCAGGCAGCATGGAAAAAGGAAAAAAACATTTTTGCACAAATAAATGCCCTTAATCCTTGATTAGGCTTTTTATTTTTTTTTCCTACGAGCCAGTGAAGTTTATAGTCCTGCTGCCTGCCTGGGCTGTCATAGATTGTGTGGAAGGACGGTCCCGCTCCACGCTCGGTGGCATGTGCAGATTGAGATCTGCATCGGGTCCCAGCCGCCCGATCAGCATCTCTGCTCTCTGCTCTCTGTCCCTCCCGTCAGCCTTCTCAGACCAGAACTGCCTGAAGTTCAGAGTTATCCCTTGGAAGGACAGCCAGGGTCTCAGCCAGGGCTGCCTCCAGGGTAGATCAGGGTCCTGCTCCCTAACTGACCACCTGGGAATCCCCAACCTCTGTCTGAAAAGAGGCTTGAAATACAGAAGGGCAGGAAGAACCGAATCCCAGGTCTGCAGGATTCTGTATGGGACTGGGGAGCTCTGGGCTGCAATTTTCTCTGCCCTCTGCCTTATCCCCCCGAATTGTGGGGGCACGGGAAAGGCAGCAGCTCTCTGAGCTTGACTTTTGAAGGCTGGTGCATGCATTACGAATCTCCTAGGGTATTCTGGAAGCTGGAAGGGAACAGCCCATCACTGTTGCCTTTTAGGATGTGGGATTCCCTGGTTATTTGTTGTTCAGGCTAATCAGGGTGGCCGTGCTGGCTGTCTCTAGGGGTCTGTTTGAGCTGTGTTTGATCGATGCAGGGCTGGCATGCCCTGCTGAGACTTCTAAGACCAGTGTTTCTGCTGATATTCCATGGAAATGGACTGTGTTTGGTGGGTTTGGAGATGGTGCAACTTCAAGGAAAACCAGTGTGAGCGCAGATGTTGTGGAGCAGAACCCTTCTGAGGGCAGGTGCGGAGGGTATCGATCCAGCGATGAGCACGGCTGGGAAGCAGTGAGTGCCAGCCCTGTGCACAGAACAGAGGCTCGGCATCGCTTTGTGTTACCTGTGTTCTCCCCATTGCTGGTTTATGAGCAGGATGGTGTTTCATGGGCAGGGGCTGGTTCGACAGGAGCTGTTCTTGCACAGCAATGGGCATACTTGGGGACCACGGGGATTTTCTGGGGCTATTCCCGCTTGGCTGATGCTTTGGTTTTCCCCCCGTGTCAGTACCAGTGAGAAGGGCAAACCCACCACTGACCACCTGCAGCCATGGAAGGAGGCGTGCAGCTCCTCAACCGCGATGGCCACAGCATCTCCCACAACTCCAAGCGGCACTATCACGACGCCTTCGTGTGCATGAACCGCATGCGCCAGCGCGGGCTGCTCTGCGACATCGTGCTCCACGTGGGCACCAAGGAGATCAAGGCCCACAAGGTGGTGCTGGCGTCCTGCAGCCCGTACTTCCACGCCATGTTCACAAGCAAGTAGCTCCTCTCTTCCCCATGGCCAGGCTCTCCCTGCTCCTCAAACCCTCTCCTTCCCTTCCTGTCCCTCTCCCTATTCTCACTGCCCTGCCCCATGGAAGTACGATGCCCGTGTGTCATCTCTGCAAGCAAGCGCAGTAATATTCCCCTTTTGGCTCCCTCCCGTGTGCCCGTAACCCCCTGCACAGGTATCTTGATGCCCATCGTGCAGACGTGGACCCCATTCCCTAGAGTATACGCCTTGCTAAGAGGTGGGCAGGAGGCTTTCCTTGGCTCTGTTGCTGGGCTGCGGAGGTGGATGCAGCTTGTTCCGCGCGTGGTCAAGTCTTCCTACCTGGAAACAATCCTGCTGCGGGACTTTGCTCACGTCTAATATCTGTGTTGCCCCAGATGAGATGAGCGAGAGCCGCCAGACCCACGTCACGCTGCACGACATCGACCCGCAGGCTCTGGAGCAGCTGGTGCAATACGCTTACACGGCCGAGATCGTGGTGGGTGAGGGGAACGTGCAGGTAGGAGCTTCCCCCCAAATATCTCTTCTTCTGCTGCTGCCGGGGCTGGGAAGGGGCTGGGAATGGCTCCTCGGAGCACTGTGCAGTGGCCAGCTCTGGTTCTGAGCATCTGCTCTTCTCCTGCCATTTCCTGGCCCCGTGGGGCGTTACGGGCGTCCTCCTCAGCTGTTCTTTAGCTTGGTCCTGTTGGAAACAAAGGCTGCTTTGTCCTCTGTGTGCCTGTGTGCCTGAAGGTGCTCAGTAAGCCCGTTCTGTTAGTGACTCGCAGTGAGACGAGGGTGAAAATGGTTCTCTTGCCCTGGAAACTCTCTTTTCCCCCCACTCTTTTCCACTGCCAGACGCTTCTTCCTGCTGCCAGCCTGCTTCAGCTGAACGGTGTGCGGGATGCTTGCTGCAAGTTCCTCCTCAGCCAGCTCGACCCGTCCAACTGCCTGGGGATCCGGGGTTTTGCTGACACGCACTCCTGCAGCGACCTCCTCAAGTCTGCGCACAAATACGTCCTCCAACACTTCGTGGAGGTGTCCAAGACAGAGGAGTTCATGCTGCTGCCTCTTAAACAGGTGAGGTCCTGATGGGAGTCTGAGGGTACGGATGTGTGCTCTCAAAAGCCCAAGGAACCTGCGCCGAGGGGACAGGGTTTGGCAGGGGAATGGACCTTTGCTCCCCTCTGTGCAGTGTGGGAAGAGTGGTCTCAGGAGCTTAATCCCATGGGAAATGGGATGGGAGGGTAGCACAGAGGATAATTGCTGTCGCTGGTGTTCACCACGTGAGCTCTGAGCACACTGCCCTCTCTCTGGGAGCACAGGGCAAGGAGTAAGAGCTGGCTGCCCTGGTCACGGAGCTGGGATGTTTAATTCAGAGCTCAGCTCATGTTCCCCGCTGCTCTGCACGTGGTGCTGGTACGGCCCCAGCTCCCCCCTGCAGGTGCTCTGCCCAGGGCATTCCCAGCCCTTGCTCTGCATCGCCCGACCCTGTGTGGTCCCTCCCCAGGATACAGACCCTCCCCTCCACCCGTTCTCAGGGCAGCAGGGTGGTGGCAGCAAGAGGAGAGTATATATCTGCACTTGCTCCAGCTCTGTTGTCCTTGGCGGGTGTGTGCTGGGAACAGCCCGGGACCTGGCTCTGTCCCGTGAAATGTTGGAGGGATGCACACAAGCAGCATCGTCTGCCCAGTCCTGCTGATGCTGATTGGCAGCGTCAGGCATTGCCGCAGCTTCCCGAGGGGGAGGAGGAGCTGAGGAGGATGATGAAGGACAGAGCTGGCTCCAGCAAGGAGGGGAGAGGCAGAGCTGCACCTGCTCTTTGGGGTTTGCTCTTTGGATCCTTCTGTGTCCAGCGAGACAGAGGAGCCGTACACCCCTCAACATCTGCTGGAGATGGGGGCTCTGCTGGACCAGTTACCTGGGGCGTGAACGTGTCCTTTCCTCCCAAACCATACCAACAGACCCTCGCCCTTCCCACCTCGCTCTGCAGGTGCTGGACCTCATTTCTAGCGACAGCCTCAACGTGCCGTCAGAGGAGGAGGTGTACCGGGCTGTGCTCAGCTGGGTCAAACACGACGTGGACAGCAGGAGACAGCATGTCCCCAGGGTGAGTCTGCTGGGGAAGGTGACCTGGTTCAACCTGCCAGCTCCAAGCGCCTGGTCTGGTGGGCACGTGGCTGAAGGAAGCTGCAGGGTGGCCAGGGCCAGGGACAGCAGGTCCCGGCTGTACCACTCCCAGTCCAGGTCTCTGCAGAGACGTGAAGGCTGAATCGCTGCATGTGCCTTGATGCCCTTTGTCACTGGGTCCCTGTCCTGCCGAGCCAGCAGGATGACATCTCCAGGTGGAATCAGCCTTGCCAGGGTCCCTGGGGTTTGCAGGGGGGATGCAGGGACAGCACTGGGACCCTTCCCACCTGCCGACAGGGCGCAACTCCTCTCCCCCTCAGCTCATGAAGTGCGTGCGGCTGCCCCTGCTGAGCCGGGATTTCCTCATGAGCAACGTGGACACCGAGCTGCTGGTGCGGCATCACTCGGAGTGCAAGGACCTGCTGATCGAAGCCCTCAAGTACCACCTCATGCCGGAGCAGAGAGGGGTCCTCAGCAACAGCAGGACGCGGCCGCGGCGCTGCGAGGGGGCCAGCACCGTGCTCTTTGCCGTGGGTAAGACCCCGCCGCGCGCCCACGGATGTGCAGACCCCTTCCCGGGGCCTCGGAGTGCCGTTTGCTCTGTTTGCCGTCCCGTGCGCAGGTGGAGGGAGCCTGTTCGCCATCCACGGGGACTGCGAGGCTTACGACACGCGGACGGATCGGTGGCACATGGTGGCCTCCATGTCGACGCGCAGGGCCAGGGTGGGCGTTGCGGCCATTGGGAACAAGCTGTACGCCGTGGGCGGGTAAGGAGGGCACGGAGCCGCGTGCGGGGAGCTGGGAGGGATGCGAGCCCGTGGCTGAGCACCTCTTGGAGTCCCTCCTGGGCTTGTGCTTTGTCCTCCCATTTGCCTTAGTCCTGTGCTGGTAGGAGCCTGCTGACCCCCAGCCCACCTCCACCCCAGTGTGCGGGACCCTCCGAGACCTGCTTTCCCTGCAGACCCCCCGAGAGCTCAGCTCAGGGCTGTGCCCTTTCTGCAGGCACTTCGGTGTGCTCTGCCTTGAGGAATCTGGGCAGGGGGGAGAGAGCAGGGGTGGCAATGGGGACCCAAGCCCAGCTGGGCCATCTGGGCTCTTGCTCATGTCCAGAGCTCCAGGAGCAGCCCCCAGCCCCACCTGCAATCCCACCACCTCTTACAGGTTGTCCCTTTTTCTCCCTACAGCTACGATGGGACCTCTGATTTGGCCACGGTGGAGTCCTACGATCCCGTCACCAATTCCTGGCAACCCGAGGTGTCCATGGGCACCCGGAGGAGCTGCCTGGGTGTCGCGGCGCTTCACGGGCTCCTCTATGCTGCTGGGGGCTACGATGGGGCCTCGTGCCTGAACAGGTAGGGGATTGCCTTGCTACAGGCTCCTCCGCTGCTCTTGCATGTCCCGTCCTTGGCGCTGGGTGCCTGGGAGCGCGCGAGGCCACATCCTGACCGATGGGCTGGCCCCAGACTTTCAATCCAGCTCTGTCTTGCAGTGTCTTTGGCCTGGGCAAAGTTTTTTTCAGGGGAAAAAAACATTTTGTAGCCTTCTGCCACAAGAGAACACAGCCTTTGTCCGTTCTTCCCGTCATTTTCCCTGTCTATTCCCGAGCTTCCCTGGGAGCTGCCCCTGAGGGCCTGTGTCAAAGAGCTTTGAGCTGGGCTTTGCCAGTGTCACACCTTTATGTTCCTGTGTCCCTGCCTGCTGCAGCGCAGAGCGGTACGACCCTCTGACAGGCACCTGGACGTCCATCGCTGCCATGAGCACCAGGAGACGCTACGTCCGGGTGGCAACGCTAGGTGGGTGACGACGTGAGGACCTGCCGGGCTTCTGTGCAGACTGGCTCTGGCATTGCTGGTGGTTCCTTTTGATGTTCTTCTCTTCCAGTTCCTGCTCCTTCTTCCTAGCTTCCCTAGCTGTGAGCCTGGGTAGCCCAGCCAGCCCTCTGCCATGTCCTGACATGCTCCAGTCTCCGCTCTCCTCCTCCATCTCTCCATTAATTGGGTTTCATCACATTCTGGAGGCCCACAGCTTGTTCCTCAGCCCCTTGGTGCCTCTCCTACTTTGGAGCAAGGGGGCTGGCTGTGGATGATCCCCTCTTCCTATAAATTGAGATACAAGCTTATTACTTCATTATGAAGGAGGACAGTCCTTTTACTGAGGATCCAAGCAGTAGTGGGGGGTCAAAACTGTCTCTACCAGGGGTGTCACGATGTTAGGCGCAAAGGTGTGATGTCTCCTGACTGCATGGTATGAGTCCTGTCCTTTGGGGAGGATGCAGCGTGGATGCAGGAGGGTGCAGCNAATGAGTCCTGTCCATGCAGGAGGATGCAACGTGGGTGCAGGAGGATGCAGCATGGGTGCAGGAGGGTGCAGCGTGGATGCAGCATGGATGCAGGAGGGTGCAGTGTGGATGCAGGAGGATGCAGCGTGGGTGCAGGAGGATGCAGCATGGGTGCAGGAGGGTGCAGCGTGGATGCGGGAGGATGCAGCGTGGATGCAGGAGGGTGCAGCGTGGATGCAGCATGGATGCAGGAGGGTGCAGTGTGGGTGCAGGAGGATGCAGAACCAGCCACTTGTTTAGTGCAGCTGTGGGGTCAATCCAAGCACCCTCCCCACCCTGACAGTGCTGGCCCTCCCTGGGGGTGTCCCCTGCTCCCCACCATCCCAGGAACGGCTGTGGGCTGGTGATGCCTCTCCTCTGCCCTGCTCTCTGGTTTCAGCTCTCGGTGCTGACTCAGAGGTTCCCTCCCCTCCATCCCCAGCTCACACTCTGTCCACCACAGCCTTTATTGGCCTTCCCCTGCTCCAGCCTCCGCCGCTAAAAATAACCCATTGCTCCGGCGGGGAGCACTTGCAGCTCCCACAATGAGGAGGTCAAGAAGCAGCAGGCGAACGAGCTCTTTGGGAAGCTTGCAGCACGGCAGAGAAATTGCCTGATGAATATTTCACAAAGCTCCATGCTGCAAGGGGAGGGGGAGCTGGGGGAGCCCTGCTGCAAGGAACTCGGCCGCCCGTGGAGCGGGAGGCACCGTGGCTCAGCCGGTACCTATAGGGGCACCTATACGGGCGCCTATACGGGTCCCCTGTGCAAGAGCTGTGGGAGGCTGTGCTGGGACCGGGGCCGTGCTTTTGTCTAACTCCTGTGCACGTGTGACTGTCTTTGCAGAAGGCAACCTCTATGCCGTTGGGGGATATGACAGCTCATCCCACTTAGCCACCGTAGAAAAGTATGAGCCCCAGGTAAATACGCGAGGGAGCGTGCCTGGTAACCCTGTTCCTTCTCCCCTCCTGGTGGGTCCGTGAAAGAGTCCTGCAGAAAGCTGAGGGCTGCACGGGTTGCTGGAGAGCTGAGCAGACAGCGAGAGCTCGGCTGTACGTGGTCTCTTAGCAAACATAGATTACGAGGTGAGCAAAGCCTTGCAGCAGCAGTGGAGCAGAAGGTGTGCCCGCACGAGCCTCTGTGGCACAGACCTTTCTGCCTCCTTGGATGATGAACCCACCCCGCGTGACTACGAGATGCAGCAGGTACCAGCCCTCTCCCCAGCTCTTCTGCAGGGGCAGAGCATCCGGAGTGCGATCAGAGCAAAGTGAGCCAACGTGCACCCATGCAGGCTCTGAGACATCTCTTGGAGATTTTTTTTTCAACCACCAGAACACTCTCTGATGCCCCAGATCGAGTTCTCCAGGAATAAACAGTTCTTGTTCACGCCCTGAGCTGTCCCCAGCGTCCAGCTGAGGTCCTTGCTGTGTGCGCATCCAGAGCGGTTCGTGGGAGTGGTGGCAGGCTGGGGACATGTGTTGGGCTTGGGGTGTCACAGCTCTGTTCCAGCAGGCTGGACTGCTGCAGAAAGATCAAAGAGGAGGTCCTGGAGGTTTTTCATGAGCTGTAAAACCACAGCTGTGACTTGTGCAGAGTTGAAATAGATACAGCTTAGCCCCTGGGCTGGGATTCAGCGGTGATGTGACCGGTGGCACAGCACTCTCTGGGGTGGCAGGACTCCTGCCAGCTGCAGCAGAGATCACTCCTGGGTCCTGCAGCTCTTCCTGGGGCACAGGTGAAGAACTGGGGTCCCCCAAAAGTCTTTCTGGGGAGGACCATTATGTCAGGAGCTGTGCGTTAGAGCAGGACTAATAGCAGAGGACTGGGCTGGCAGGGATACGTTGAGAATGACTCGTACGTCTGGCTCACCAACAAACGTTGCCTCTTCCCAGGTCAACACCTGGACGCCCATCGCCAACATGCTGAGCCGGCGGAGCAGCGCGGGGGTGGCCGTGCTGGAGGGGATGCTCTACGTGGCTGGCGGCAACGATGGGACCAGCTGCCTTAACTCTGTTGAGCGCTACAACCCCAAAACCAACACATGGGAGAGCGTGGCACCCATGAACATCCGGAGGTAAGGAGCAATGCCCCTGCCCTGCTCCCGAGCTGCAGGGGAGCCTCCGGTGCCGCAGTCAGGAACGGGGATCCCGTCTCCCCAAGAGCTGCAAACCGTGAAACGCAGACCATGCCCAGGGGCTACGGCTGCAGCTGGCTGGCTCTGTGCTGCGGGCACAAAGGCAACCCGTTGTCCCCGCTGCGCTGCGAGGGACTGGTGTGTGCCAGGAGGGCAGAGCGGGGATGTTCTGCAGCAGGAGTTTCTGCAGAGGGGTTTGCGTGGCCGTAAAGAACCAAGTGGTGTGGCTGGCTGGGGGGATGTTGCTGGGCTGCAGGAGGATTTAGGTTGCCCAGGGAGGTGGTAGATACCCCATCCCTGGAAACATCCCAGGTCAGGTTGGATGGGGCTCTGGGCAACCTGATGGAGTGGAAGATGTCCCTGCTCCCTGCAGGGGGGTTGGACTAGGAAGACCTCCATGGTCCCTTCTGTTCTGTGATTCTATGATTTGAGGCTTTGAACTCCAAGGGGTTTAGGCTCTTGTTCTTTAGAGGTGGCACCTCTCCAGTGGGAGGAAGGTGTCAGAGTGAAGAGGAAGACCTGAGGTTCTACTCTGCTCCCTGCCACTGTTTGAGCCCCAGTAGTTCATTTTCACCAGCATTTGCAAGGCTGGGCACTCCCTTTGGTGGGTGGCAGAGGTTTGGGCAGTTCATCCAAGGTGCTGAGCTCCTGTGCACCCCACATACACCGTGTTGGAGCCTTGCACCCCAGCGCTCTCTGCATGATCGTTCCAGGAGCACCCACGACCTGGTGGCCATGGACGGGTGGCTGTACGCAGTGGGTGGCAACGACGGCAGCTCCAGCCTCAACTCCATCGAGAAGTACAACCCCCGTACTAACAAGTGGGTCGCAGCCTCCTGCATGTTCACACGCCGGAGCAGCGTGGGGGTGGCTGTACTGGAACTCCTCAACTTCCCACCCCCCTCCTCGCCCACCCTGTCGGTGTCTTCGACGAGCCTTTGACAAAGAGTCAGGACCTGCCTTACCTCAAGGGGACAGGGGCACCCGGCGGAGTGCCCGGCCAGCGTGGCCGACCCCGCGGGGCAGCCGGTCGCTGTAGGAGGAGAGCGATGGTACCGGCTGCTGCCTCCAGCCCCGGCACCTCCTGTGAACCCCCAGAGCCATCATCCCCACTCTTGGTGCACACATCGGATCAGCACGACCGCAGCAGTTAGAAATGTGCTTCCTGGACCAGCATCCTCCTTCTGGAGGGCGAGGAGAGGGGCTGCTCTCTGCTCCGTTCAGACCCATCTCACCGCTCACCCAAAGGGCGTATATTTTCTTTGGGGAGAGGAAACTTTAAACCATTGCTGCTTCTTGGATTCCCGGGATCCAGCTGGTGCCGCGCACAGGAGCACAGCCAGCCTTGAAGGCTTCCAGGAGTCCCGTGGGGTGGCCGAGGTGGACAGCACTCCTCCCGAGGACATGGCTGGATGTGCCGCCACTCCTCTGAATGTCACTGTAGCCAAACTCTTTACCAAGCCTATCGTGCACTGTTAAAGACTCTGAGGCCACTGTCTGGCTCTCAATGGTGTCTAATTGATGCCTTAAAATCCACAAACAGAAGCAGCCCAGCGAAGGGACAGGACCTGGAGGAGGTGAGGTTTGGAGACAAAACTGGATGCAGCATCCTGAACCCTCCAGCATGTCCATACTCACCAAGGTCCCAGCTGGCCATTGCTTTGGGGATTCCCCAGCCAGGCAGACGGGTGGAACACCCTGGTTTGCATCCATGCCGTCGCTGTCCCGGGTTCAGGGGCCGCCTGCTCTCTGCACGTGGTCCTGGGTCACGGTTGGGCTGGGAACGGATCAGACCGTTTGCTGTTCCTCTCTCTGCATAGCAGATTCTGGGTTTATGGAAAGGTATCGGTTCTTAAACAAGAACAATCCAGCCTTCTAAATGGGGAGGATTGCCTGGCATTACTTTTTTGGGTGTTAATTTTTTGCCTTTTTTTTATTTGAATGCTAATATTTTAATTTTTAATGACTTCACATCCCTTTATTTTTTACGCTATCCTAGTATTCCCGATCCCATCTGCTTTTACGGCAGCAGAAGGGATGCAATTATTTTTCTCATTTGTTGATGAGATGATGACTGTGTCCTGGAAGACGTTCTCTCTCGATGTGTGGGTGTGTGTTCATGTGTGAGATACCGTCTGTACAGCGCAAACAGCATGGAAGGGACCATTTGCAATTAGCGACTCCCTGGCAATTAAGCAACCACTTTAATTAACTAAAGGTTGAAAAAATTAGTACTGTAAGTCACAAGCCTGTCGTAGACCCACCTGTGCCATGGCACCTCTTGGGTGGTGTTACCAACGCGTGTGCTGTAGGGCGTGTGTATGGACTGAGACGTATTATCGGGTGTTCTCCGCGTCAGAGAGGAGAGACTCAACCACTGGTACCTCAATAGTGTTCAGATGTAGCATTGGAAATACGCTCTAACTGTTTGGTTTGAACTCCTTCCTTTATCCTTTCTCCCCTGCTCCTTCTCGCGGACAGAGTGCAGATTTCACTGGTGATGGTATTTGTTGCTCTGAGTTGTCGAGTGGCTCAGGACTTCTTCTTTTCTCTTTTCTTTGGGGTGCAAGGAGAATTTGAGACGAGACGGGGACTCCCCAGCTTCAGACAATTTTTACGGCGATCTGATTTCTCCTGGACAGGTGCCTGCATGCTTTCCAAGCCCACTTCCAGTGCCTAACGTTGGACACCTGAAATAACCAGCAGCCTCTGAAATAAGCAGGGCTGCTTCTCTCCCCAGCCTCTCCCCAAGGACAGTCCAGGCTCCTCAGCCGCAGCCAGGCATTTTGGCTTTTAGAACAGACTCTGAATCTGCTTTTCATTCCCCTCTCACTCACCAAGCCTCTGCCCCAGCCTCCCGTTCCTCTGTGCTGCAGAGGACCCTGCAGATATCCTGGCTCTGCTCGTCCAGGTTGGTTCTTGGGGACATCACATGAACCCGCTTTGTTTGAAATAACGATGAAATCAGTGAAATCTGCTCTGTTCCATGCTTGTGCCTACGCACGAGCGAGGTCCCAATCCTTTTCTTCCCATGCCTATAAGCGACACCGGGATTTTAGTCTCCTGCTGGACTCGTATCGCCCGGCGCATCCAAGGTGTCCCTGGCTCTGGGGTCATCTTTGAAGGGGGATCAGCCCAAAAGCCCCATGGCCATGAACAAAGTGAAAGGTGGTGGTGCTGAGGGAGGAACAGGGCTGATTTTGGGCAAGGAATGATTCATTATAGCAGCTCCCCATCCAGTCCAGCTGTGGCTGCCGTAGCGCACAGGGGGGATGCTGCCTTTGGGGGGGGGGCAGCCAGGCAAAACCTGGGAAGGGAGCTGTGCAGGAGGCTGAGGAGAATTTTTGTGCCATGTGCCCTTGGCCCTGGTTGTAACTTTTAGCAATTTCCACTACGAATGGGTGTGCGATGCTGTCCTGCCTCTTGCGGATCAGGGAGGGGGGCAGCGTGACTCCTGTCACCCACCGCCTGCATCCTGAGCAATATCACCGCTGAGCCTGCTCTGCAGAAATTTGGGGAGGAGGGAGCCTTCGGTGTCTCTGTACTAACTATGCAGGTGCTCACTGCTTTCCTGGAAAGGAGGAAGAAGGAAGAAAAGGGCAAAATAGTTCCCCAGCAGTTTGCGGGGGTCCGGAGCACCCCGACCCACACTGTGTGGACACGAGGTGTCAGCATCTGCCCTGGGACACCCCGGGGTGGAATCGCTTCTGGTGCTGCACATCCCCGGCTGAGCAGGAGGGGATGTGATGTGCGTCTGTGTCTGTCTGTCTGTGCGTAGTACCCTACCCGAGGGGAGGAGAACTGTCAACTGTGTGTGGCTTCTCTGCCAGTTTTCGTTAGTGGCGTCTCACCCCAAAATGTTATTTTGTGTGATTTCCCATGTGAGCTTTTTTTTTTTCCCAGCGGAGGAGCATCCCTGAGCGGGTGGCTCCAGGCTGGGTGTGTTGATGTGTGTTGCCCAGGGACCCCGGTGTGTCTGCAGTGAGATGGCAAAGGTTAGGCAGGAGCCCTCGCCCCGACGTGGGGCGAGAGGTTTGTTTGACCTGACTGGTAGGCAGACCCCGTCTACTCCATGTCAAACCGTCGTCACTTTGATTTCTCTGTAAGTTATCTGACTTATTTATGTGGAACTCTGTTTCTCTGAATTTTTTGCACTACATGGGATGGGGAAAGGGGGATAAAGCAATAGAAGCCAACATGTACAATAAAGACCTTTTCTTGAATAGCGGATCCTGCCTCTTGCATCGTTCCTTTTCACTTCTCTCCTGTGGACAAGGTGCTTCGTGTTCCCAGAGAGCATCCCCCGCTGGGGCTGTCCATGGCTCCGTGTGCCTTCACCCTACCCCAGAGAAAGAGCAGGGCAAAAGATGCTGATGGTGTTGGAGACCAAGCCCAGCCCAGGGCGCAGGGGCTTTCAAGGCAGACTGATTCACACCTTTCCCCGCAGTTAAATTCTAATTTGGTCTCCCTAGGAGTCCCAGCCTCGTGCTGTTGCCAGCTTTCCCCTGCAGTGGAAATCAAACCCAGCTGTGACCCATCCTTTACCTCCAGCTGCATCTCGCCTGGGGCAGGTTTTGCCGGGAGCAGGCGGTTCAGCAGCGAGGATGCTCTGCAGCGGATCAGATCCACCTCCACTGCCTGCTGCCAGTCCCTGCTGCCTTGAGGGGGGGAAACTAAGCCCATTTCACGGTGGAGAAGCTGCACAGCAACATCCCATGGTGCCCAAAGGGGAACTTTTCCCATGTGTGCGTACCGCCAGCCCTGCAGCGAAGCTGCGATGCTGTACAGCAGGGGTGCTGGACTTGGCTACAGCCCTGCTGTCTCCTCCTTCTCGTTGCTCTCTAGGCTCTCGCTTCTCTTTTGGGCTTCTATAAATAACTACCATGCGGTAAAAATCTTTCCAAAGTCTGGAGCCTAACTGCTGGTCACACCGGACCCTGCCAGCCGTGGTGGTGTCACTGCTGTCCCCATGAGCAAGGTGATGCATATTTGCAGGACCTGCAATAAAAACAGGAGAGAGGCAGTTCTATCACTGGTTTGAGTTTTATTTAGAACACGTTGGAGGAAGGGCACGTTGCTGGTCACAGCGCTGACCGGGTTAGCCATGGATCTTAAGAGGAATCGTACTTTTCCTGAATAAAACACAGTTGTTGCTGTTCCCTGTAATTTTTGGTCTGTGCCAGGAGGTGCTGGGACGTGGCTCTGCTGTTGGAGAGTTGTTTCCCAGCTGTGCAGAGAGGACAGAGCTGGCAGGAGCACCCTGCTGTAAAAATTGTGGAGTTTCTGATAGGGGCCCTCTGGAGGGGGGTCCTGTTGCTTTGCTCGGCCACGAAGGGTTAATGGATTGTGTGACAGGAAGGAGAGGGGGACCAAGAGGCTGTTTTTAAAGGTCAAAGCTGTGGAGACCTTTGAGAAACTTTATGGTCTGTCCNCCTTTTCACTTCTCTCCTGTGGACAAGGTGCTTCGTGTTCCCAGAGAGCATCCCCCGCTGGGGCTGTCCATGGCTCCGTGTGCCTTCACCCTACCCCAGAGAAAGAGCAGGGCAAAAGATGCTGATGGTGTTGGAGACCAAGCCCAGCCCAGGGCGCAGGGGCTTTCAAGGCAGACTGATTCACACCTTTCCCCGCAGTTAAATTCTAATTTGGTCTCCCTAGGAGTCCCAGCCTCGTGCTGTTGCCAGCTTTCCCCTGCAGTGGAAATCAAACCCAGCTGTGACCCATCCTTTACCTCCAGCTGCATCTCGCCTGGGGCAGGTTTTGCCGGGAGCAGGCGGTTCAGCAGCGAGGATGCTCTGCAGCGGATCAGATCCACCTTCACTGCCTGCTGTCAGTCCCCGCTGCCTGGGGGGGGGATACTAAGCCCATTTCACGGTGGTGGGGATGAAAAGAGCAATGAGAAGCTGCACGGCAACATCCCATGGTGCCCAAAGGGGAACTTTTCCCGTGTGTGCGTACCGCCAGCCCTGCAGCGAAGCCGCGATGCTGTACAGCAGGGGTGCTGGACTTGGCTACAGCCCTGCTGTCTCCTCTTTCTCGTTGCTCTCTAGACTCTCGCTTCTCTTTCGGGCTTCTATAAATAACTACCATGCTGTAAAAATCTTTCCAAAGTCTGGAGCCTAACTGCTGGTCACACCGGACCCTGCCAGCCGTGGTGGTGTCACTGCTGTCCCCATGAGCAAGGTGATGCATATTTGCAGGACCTGCAATAAAAACAGGAGAGAGGCAGTTCTATCACTGGTTTGAGTTTTATTTAGAACACGTTGGAGGAAGGGCACATTGCTGGTCACAGCGCTGACCGGGTTAGCCATGGATCTTAAGAGGAATCGTACTTTTCCTGAATAAAACACAGTTGTTGCTGTTCCCTGTAATTTTTGGTCTGTGCCAGGAGGTGCTGGGACGTGGCTCTGCTGTTGGAGAGTTGTTTCCCAGCTGTGCAGAGAGGACAGAGCTGGCAGGAGCACCCTGCTGTAAAAATTGTGGAGTTTCTGATAGGGGCCCTCTGGAGGGGGGTCCTGTTGCTTTGCTCGGCCACGAAGGGTTAATGGATTGTGTGACAGGAAGGAGAGGGGGACCAAGAGGCTGTTTTTAAAGGTCAAAGCTGTGGAGACCTTTGAGAAACTTTATGGTCTGTCCTTTATCAGGAGCTCTCTCTGGGCCAGTGTCCCCTGGCTGTACAGATACCTCTTTGGGGACATGTTGGTTTTGTCACTGCAGGGTGACTCCAGTTCCAGGACAAGGCAGATGCAGAGTCTAACACCTCCAGTGCATCCTCAAGACCTCACGTGGCAAATACCAGTTTTTCTAGGGAAACACCCTCTCGTGGTTTTAAAACCCCCTTGTTGAAGAATCCATCGCAGCCCTCTGGGATTTGTTCTGGTAAGAAATAACCCTGATAAAAATGCACGCCTTGTTCCTAGGTTCAGCTTGTCCAACTCCACTTTCTCTGCATCTCTTCTCGTTATCTGGCTGTGGCAGGTCTGCTCCCCGCGGGCGCTTCCAGCCTGGCTGCATCCCTGCAGCCTCTCTGCTGCCGTAGCAAGATGGAGCTGCTGGGCTGTCACTCGCTGTGTCACATCACCTGCTTTAGGGGGATTTCTTAGATCAGCACTATTATTCATATTAACTAAATCTGATTATTTTTTTCCCAAATGTGGTAGCAATTAAATTAGTTTGACAAGATCTAATTTCCGTAACCCCGAGTTAATTTGTATTAATTACAGTCTCCTCTTTTAATTCTTAAAAGTTAATCAAACTCCCTAACAGCTGTTCCATCATTTTCTTAGGAATCAGTTTCAACTCACAAACCCATAATTACTGGGATGTTCTTCTTTACCCGTCAAAATATTGGTATCCCCCTTAACTTATGCAATTTCTTTGCAAACTCCATAGTCCTGCAAGAATCACTGCAAACAAACAAGTGATCCCAGACCTTTGTTGTGAAACTCTTGGGTCTGAATTCTCTGGACCTTCCAATCCCAAGCATTGAAGTTTTGGGTTTGCTTTTTACCAGCCCCCTGCAGTACCGTGGAGTGAGAAGGGGTTTGTCATTTCCTATGACTGTACTGCCTGTTGTTTTCTAACCCATAGAACAGAAATGTTTACTCTGCATCTACCTTTTGTATTATCATTAATTACTCACTGTTATTATTTCTATTTCCACACAGTAAGGGACTCACACCATGGTCAGGAGTCTTTGATTTGTCTCCTTTTAAAGTGTTTCTTCTAAAAATATCCCTTTAGTTTTGCTGGTCATACACATCCCCTTTTGGGCTTTGCTTCCTTTTATCAATTTTCCGTAATTCCTAGGTTTCAATATACACCAACTTTCCCCTATTTGTTATATTCCCTATTATTTCTTACATTTTTATACTATTCATTTCACCTGTAACCCAGGCTGACTCTTTTTAACCGATACCACCTTGGAGAATGTTTAAGCAATTATCACCGATATTACCTTTCTGCATCCTTTCTTCTTCCAGCTGAACCCAACAGTGACTGATTTCCTTTGGGGAAAAACTCTCCAGATGCATTTATTGGGGGGGGGGTCCAGCTCCGTCCTGTTTGCTGGTCGGATGCGTTGGCATCCTGCGCTCACTCCCTGCACCCAAGCACCGCGGGGTTGTTAATTCTGTCATTAATTTCTATTTATAGGGAAAATGAGTTTGAAGTCTGGACCGGTTTGTTAATTGAAAAATCCCCGAGTTTGAGACACTTCTGATAGGAATAGACGGGACGGGGCAAAGAGGGGGGTTCCTGGGGGGCGTAGGGACCCCACCCGCCTGGCAGCTCCCCGGGGAGCCCCCCTGCCTGCCCCCCTTGCCCCCCCTGCCCCTCCGCTCACCTGCCTGGCCCCTCCCCGCGTGGGGCAGGGTGGGGGGGGCCAGGGGCGGGGAGCCCCAGCCGCGCACAGCCCACACCCACCCGAGTCACGGCGGGCGGAAAGGGAGCGTCTGCGGGACAGACACACGGACACACGCCAACCTCCTGCTGCCGGCATGGGGAACATCACCTGCGTCCCGCAGGCACCGGGGGGGTTCCGGGGGTCTTTCCGGAGGAAACCTTCGCTGAAGAAAGAGTAAGTACGCTGCTTTTCCTCCAAACTGATTTTTTTTCCAGGGGTGCTGCCTTCCCCACCGACTTTCCCCCCGTGCCATGCCCCACGCAGGACCGGGCGAGCAGCTGAGCTCCGCTCGGAAACCCAGGAGTTATTTACTTGCTCAGCAGAATGGGGGTTTGGAATGATTTTGCAGGGTGCTGGGCAGTGCCGGACGCAATCAGCTCACCCCGAGTGCCTGGGGAGGAATCGTGGGGCTCTGCCGGGGGAATATCTCCGCGATGCTGCCCCCGGGAGAAATGCAATTTATTTCATTTCCTTTTGGAAATTAAAACTCCTCTGTGGGACAGGCAGGGCAAGGTGCAGAGTGCCTGGCACTCCTTGTTTTCACTTGTGATTTTTTTTTCTTATTCATGATGTCCAGAGCTGCCGTGCTGTGTTGTGAAAAAATAAACCCAAAACATTCACACTCATTTTAGAGAGAAAGCCCCAAATCCCCACACTCTGCCCATGAGATTTGAGCCGTGTTTCTAACCCTGAAGGAAGACACAGCAGAAAATGTTAAATCCTCCGGGGATTTGGTGCTGGGCTGGCCAGGGCAGCGTCCAGGTACCCCAGCGATGGACGGCTGTCCCAAAATAGAGCCTGCCAGGGGGTGCAGAGCGAGGTTCCCTGCCCGTCCCGCTGCCTGTGCTCCATCAGCGCGGTGACAGTGCTGCTGCCGTTACCCAAGCGTGCGGGAAGCACAGTCCTCGCCATCCCCAGCGCTCCGGGAAAGGGGGATTCCTCACCACTCTGCCCATCCCATCCACGGTGGGTTCAGCAGGTGTGCAGGGCTTTGGGACAAACTCTGCCAGGCTGAGGGGTTTCTCATCAAGATGCTGAAACTGTCCCTGTGGTCTGTGCTGCCGTAAGTCAGGAGCAAACTTGGAGGAGTCAGTGGGGTAAAGGAGAGGGGATCATCTGGGGAATGTGGAGCCTGGAGGGTTGTCATCAGGAGGCTGCGGTGGAATGGCCCCAGAACACCTCCTGTCCCCAACTTCCCACGCTCGTGGCTCTCCGTGGAGATAAGCCTGGTTTCTGCTGAGCTGAGTGCTGCAATCTGGTTGAAAGAGAGAGCAGCTGCTGGGAAGTCCCAAGAAAACACCTCCAGTGCTTCTTAAATGGCACCAGTAACTGGTCGTTAGTGGTGTGCATGCAAGGAGGAGCTGGGGGCCTTGCTGGGACTGGAAGGAAAGAGAGAGGAAAACCACAGAGTTAGAAATAAAACCTGTTTGTGAATGTACGTTGGTGTATGTGCACACATGGCTTCGGAACAGGCATCACGACTGGATTTCATCTCTGTGTTTTGCAATGGAACATCTGGTCCCCACGCTGATTTGGAGACACAGATGAGCCTGGCTGATCGTTTGGTTACGCAAAGACATGTAAAAAAAAAGCAAAGAAACACCAACAAGTGCAGCACAAGCCCCATTACAGTTCTCCCAGGCTGCTTATCAGCCCTTTCCTGGGCTAGGATGATTAGAAAGCCCGTGACAAATTGCTTACTTAGCTTTCTGGCTTCCTCATTTCTGGGCAAAATTGAGTATGCCCAGCCTACATCTGGGTTCACATGTGTATTTTTGTGGTTTTGGTGTTTTGTTTGTTTTTTTTTTCTCCCCTCTGTAGACAAAATGGCAAGAAAAAGCTGCCCAGCTTTTTTGGTCTAGAAGAAGGATGGGAGAGAGATAAGACCACAGACAAAATCCTGCAGTATATCCCAGGAAAGGCAAGTACAAACACATCCAACCCCCCTTCCCCACCCCACCCAGAGGTTATTCCCACCCAGCCCAAGGCCAGCACTGGGTCTGCATCAGGGGGTAGCAGTGGGTCTGCCTCGAGGAGGTGGAGGTCCCATCAGCAGCCCGGGAAGGGATGAGCCCTGTGCCCTGCCCAGCAGGAGAGCCAGCTTTCCTGGGGTCCCTGTGAAGGTGTTGAGGGGACCTGCCATCAGCCAAAAGCGTGCGAGATGGGGTGGGAGCAGAGCAGGCGGCATGGTGGGAATATCTCACCCACCCCTTTGGCTCTTGGTTCTTTTGTTTCTGGGTAGCCTGTGAAGGAAGGGAAAATTCGAGCGAGCATTCAAAGGTAGGGTGATTCATTCCCACGCTGGAATGAGACGGAGCAGGCAGCGTATTAGCAAGAAGCCTTGGGAAGGTAATCAGGAAGGGCAGGTCTGTCCCAGGCACGTACCAGCCTTGCGGGCATCTGGCCCGTTTCCCAGCACTGCTCAGGGAAAGCAGCGGGGAAACGATGAACCCCAGGATGTGTGTTTGGACCCTTTGGGTGGTCCGGGGATGGGACCGAGCTTAGGGGTCTGTTGGGCTCCCGCTGCACGGCAGATGGGCGATGGGGATGTGGAGGAAGGGGAAACTGAGGCAGGGACTCACAGCTCGACAGAGATCATTTCAGAGGTCAGCAGCAGGATGTCATCTCTTGGGTTTCAGGCTGCTGGGTAGGAGGATTTCCCTGGTGATGAGGTGCTCGTGGAGGGCTTGGTGCGTTGCGGGACCCAGTTCTGAGCAGCCCTGCTGATGTACTTGGGGTTGCTGCAGAAATTCAAAGGTCTGCTCCCCACAAGCAGGGACCCTGTGGTCCCTTTCCATTCTGCTGCTCCCAGTTTCACCCTTTCCAGCCCAAAGGATGTTTTCCTCACGTGAGCTTGAGAAGGGAGCAGGGCTGGGATCCCGCTCCTGGCTGGTGAGGTGGCCATGGGTGAGCACCGTCCTCTCTTGTGGGGAATGTGTCCTGAACTGTACCAGAGGGAAGCACAGCAGAACTGGGATGGTTTCACAGTCCTGCCTGTTGTTTGTGGATGAGGGTAACGGGCAAGTGGCGTGGGCACGGGTCCCTGCGAGGTTCAGCATCCAGAAGGGCTGGGCAGCACTCTGTGGGACCAGGCGCCCGGCGGGTCCTGGACCCTTCCCCTGGGGCAGCAGGGAGAGCTGTCACGTTAGTGCATCTCGGAAAATGAATCCTGCAAGCCGACAGAACAAAGGTCACCAGGAGATTATTCGTTCGGGAGCACGAGCGAGTGTGGGATCTCTTTGGGGAAGGAGGGAGGGCAGAGCGGGTGTTTAGGTGCTGCCCTCGCCTGCGGCAGATGGGGTTCAAACCCTCTGCTCAGCCACAAGCTTCTTGTGCGGCCGGGAGAAAGCCGTGGTTTTGTCCCTTTCCCACTCCCATCTTTGCAGGAGAAACACCTCCAGGAGGTGACGGGGTGCTGCGGGGCCGGGTTAGAGAGGAGCCGTTGCTGCGGGACTCGTCCCATGCGATGTCAGGGGAGATGGGGCCACCAAACCTCTGGCCATGGCAGGCAGTTTGGGGCTGGGGAAGGGGACATCCCTGAAAACCAGACCCGCTCTGGACCCTGCGACGGGCAGCTGGCACGCACAGCCAGCGCCGTCTGCTCCCCCAGCCTCCTGCCCCGTTTCCCACACTTCTCAGTTACGGCTCCGCAGCAAAAGTGAGGGGGAAGGATGTGCCAGGAGAGCCGTGCTTCTGTTTTCTTCTTTTATCATTAAACAGCAGCTTTCGGAGCCCCAGGGCACCAGCCCTGCAAAGCTGAGCTCTTCCTGCTGCCAGGGTTAGTGATTCAGCGGGGAGTCACGGGGGGGCTGCAGGGGCTGAGGCGGGTTAATTATTAACTTGCTCTACCTGTAGGATGAGGCATCCCAGACGGAGGGAGAGAGCCAGAGAACATGTCAGGGCACTTGTGCTGCCAGAGACCCGCTGCTTCGCCAAACCCCGGGAGAAACGGGGTTTCCGATGATCTGCACTGCTGCAAACGCAGCGGGACAGCTGAGCTCACGGGGACAGGGCTCGGCAGGATGGGGCTGGGGGACAGGGCTCAGCAGGACGAGGCTGGGCGAGCAGAGTGCTCGCCACCAGTAAAAACCAGCCAGGGAGCGACCAGCAGGGCTGGGGAGGGTTCCAGAGGGATGGCAAATGCGAGTTCCCGTTAATTTTGGCTGCACACTGGGGCATCCCCATGGTTTCGGGGTGTGCATGGGCCGGGTAGGTAAGGGATGCTCATGGAGGAGGTTGTGATGGCTCTGGTCCCTCACAGGACATCACGGGGTTCCCAGTGCTGCTTTTTGGGGGATGTCTGGATGCAGGCCACGCTGGTGGCTATAAACCTGTCTCAGGGAGGGTTGGGATGATGCACTTGTAGAATCTGAGCCCAGAGACATCTGAGATTCAGCAGGAGCTGTTTTGTCCAGAGCTGGGGTTTAGGCAAGTCCTCCACATCCTGGGAAATTGCTGTTGTACCGACACGTTCCAGACAGCAGCATCGCCCAGGCAGCGGGTGGCCAGCGCTGCTGCTTATCGCCGTGTCCGTAATTTCATCACCTCACCCTCTCCCCCTTCCCCGTGGCTGGTTGCTGCCCTTACCCGAGCAGTGTTTTGTTATTGCTGCCCCAGCTGTCAGCTGATCGGTTGCTCTTTGTTCTGACAGCAGCTTCTAGCACAAACGTAATCTTTTCCTAGGCTTCATTGCCTCTCAGTGAGACCAGTAATTGGCAGCCAGCAGGTTTCCACTGGGTATGTGTTCATGGGTACGGTGTGGAGCTGGCTGGAAAAGCCGGAGGGAGATGTTCAGCAGAGAAGGGGTTAACTAGGGGTGTCCTAAAGAGAGTTAGCTAAATAGCTAGAAGGAACCCCAAGCTTTGCAGAGGTGAAAGGCTTCCGACAGCGCTGGGTTCCTGGGAGTGGTTCCCCAGCTCCCCCCTGCCCCGAGCGCTGTCCCTGTCCCCGGCAGGGGTGGGAGGGGGGTTAATCTCATGCCGGAGGGGTGAGTCAGGGAGGCCCCAGCGAGACAGATCTGGTTAGCTCTGCTTAGCTCTGCTGGCTCGTCATCTATCACCGGGCTGACACAGCTGTCCCCTTGGCACGGCGCGCTGGGAGCAGGCACACGAGGGGTGACAGGTCGGGCGGTAGGGATGCGTTGGCTGTGAGGGGTGATGGCTGTCACCCCATCCCTGCCCAGCCCTGGCAACCCTCTCCCTGCTCTCTCCTGGAAATGCTGTTTGCACAGAAGCTGTGAGCCCTGGGGAGCCACGAGCCATCCCCACACCTTGCCTTCCAGCTCCAGCACGGCCGTGTCCTCGCTGGAAGCATCCCCGGGGATGACAGCCATGGGAGCTTGGAGTGGGGTCCCACCAAGGTGGTCTCCCAGCCTGGGTGCTGAGCAGCTGGGCAGACCTTGCATCTCCCACTGACATTTGCTTTTGCTTGGGAATGATATCCCAAAGTCTGTGGCATGTTGAACAAAGCTGAGATTTAAGTCTCAGATATGCAAGTGAGGTGTAGACCCAGGGGGAATCAGTGTGTCCGTGGTCTCGCTGGGATGCAGCCCTTCCCTTCTCCCCGAGGTGATCAACCAACCCTCAGAAATAAAAACGTTCTTCCCAGAGAAACTGCAGGGAGAGCTTTTCACCCCTGGGATTGATGCAATATCCAGAGGGTGCAGCAGGAGCCCTGGCTGCGAGCAGGGATGCTGTAGGGATGCGGGTTTGTGCCATTGCACAGGAGGAGGAATTTCCACATAACCAGACTGTAGGAGATAAGAGATTCATCTGGAGAAACTGAAGGGTCTGAGCAGATGGGAGAGCTGAGGAATCCAGGTGGAACTGGAAAACCTTCCCAGTAACCCCAGTGGAAGGCAAGCTGTGTTTTCTTCGCCTTTATGGGTCCTTGTTCCAGTGGATTTCATTAGGATGACAGGAGGTCATCCATGGAGTTGGGAGACCCTAAATGTAGGATGTGCTTCTGCACCCCTTCTTTCCCAACTCGGGAAACCTCCCTTGAGGTCAGCATCTCCCCTGCCTAGGGAGGACAGCCTCCCAGCAGTAACTGAACCCCGGCTCCATGCTGGCATGGAGACCCAACAACAAACAGCCCGGCCGGGCACCTGCCCAGGCGCCTTTCCGAGGAAACTCGTCTGGGAAGATGTTCTGGGAATGTCCCTTCCAGACATCAGCCTCCCCACCTCCCCCTGGCTCTGATTTTTTTTTTTTTTTCTCCTGAATCCTTGGTACAGAATATTCAGAACCAGGAAAACCAGAAAGAAAACTTGGACCAGAGGTTCCCCAGCCTGTTCAAGAAGGGACGAAGGAAAACGGTTGTCAGGAATCTGGGCAAAATGATCTATTACTCCAAGGTCAAGTTTAAGTTCCAGCACTGCCAGGTAAGCTGCAGCAGGACAGGGAAATAAAGTTTAATTCTGGGAAATGTGAGTTAAGGAGACTTCCTCGGGCTACTGCATAGCCCAGGGACTTCTGCTGCCTGGGTACTGGCTGGCACCCCCGGCTCCTGTCCCAGTGGGACCTGGGATGCTGCTGTGCCCCGCTGCCGAGCTGGCAGACATGTGGTGGTGGCTCTTGGATACGGGACCGCTGGCTTTTCCATGCACAGACCAGTCTGAGATGCAGAGGGAAGCTGGGAGGAGGAAGGTGTCCTGAGATAAACCCCAAAACGTGTCTTTTCTGCAGGAGGTGAACGACTGCTTCCTGGAGCTGTTCCAGTCCTACCTGTACTTCCAGTCTGTGGGCTCCAACGGACTCACCTACCAGGTGGGGCATCACCGGGGCAGGCACCAGGGAGCTGGGCGGGATGGCCAAGCTGGGGACACCGGATAGATGGGACGGGACAGGGAAGGGGGCTCAGTCTTGGTGCCAGTGGTGGGCTTGGCCCCAGCTTCTGGACCAAGGGCGAGTTCTTCATCTGCAGGGCAGAGAAAGAGGGATGTGGGAGGGTGGAAAGGAAAAACTGAGGGTTGTCATGGATGGCAAACCATCCATCCATCGTTTAACCTGATGATGCTGGTGAATTACAGACAATAGGCTGCTTTGCACACGCAGGAAAATCCCAACTGAACAAATGGGAAGCCCTGAATGTTCTCTCCCTCTGCACGAGTGAGCAGCTAAAACTGTTTTGTAGGTGGCTGTAAAATTCGTTCCTTTTAGAAATGATTTATTGTCTTCTAGGTGA
This sequence comes from Syrrhaptes paradoxus, assembly GCA_013400615.1. Taxonomy (NCBI): domain Eukaryota; kingdom Metazoa; phylum Chordata; class Aves; order Pterocliformes; family Pteroclidae; genus Syrrhaptes; species Syrrhaptes paradoxus. The sequence continues at coordinate 146,880 of VZTO01005155.1, forward strand.
CTTGAGGTTAGAGCAATATGCCAATACCATCTCTCGAGCCATAGAATCATAGAATCACAGAATCATTAAGGCTGGAAAAGACCTCAAGGATCATCAAGTCCAACCGTCAACCCAGCACCACCTAACCCACTAACCCATGTCCCTAAGCACCACATCGACACGTTTCTTGAAGTTTTTTGAGTCATCCAGCAAGCCAACCTTCAGCTGAAAAGTCATGTTAAATACAAACGATATTGCAAAAATCTCCCATCTACTTTATAAACAACTCATTCATTTATTAATTCCAGAGGGATTAAAAAGGAATTAATGTGCCAGTACTGGCCCTGAGACATTACAGCAATTAGCATTTTTACAGTCCTTGATTAGAAAGCCCAAGACAGGGAGCACAAACCTGTCACCTCTTCCTGTGCCTCCTTACGGTGGGAGTATAGAAATGGGACAGCTCAGTTTTGCTTTATGGTCATTTCCATCTTCTGGCTTTCTTGTGCTCCCCAAGATAACAGCGTGTTCTTCTTCTGCAGGGGCTGCTGCCTTTGAAAGAGCTGAGCGTGTGTGAAGTTGAGAAGGGGAAGAGCAGCGGGCAGGAGGATCACGCGTTCCGCATCACAGGTTGGTGCCTCTTGGTTTGCTTTGAACAGAGGGGGTTTGAATCACCACTGTCTCTTTGTCCTGCTCTGACCTAGTCCCAGAAAAAAATTCACATTGTGCAGAAAGGTTGAAGAGAGCTGAAGCTCTTCCTCCAGCATTTGCATCCTTCCTTCCGAGGCTTCCCTGCTCCTGAACGCCTGGACGTGCTGCCCAGGTCTGCAGGCAGGGAAGGGAGTGCCGAGGAAGCTTTTTCAACACAAGCTTTTGCAACTTTTCTCTGAGTGATCTTGCTTTGTACAAGTTTCCCTGTCTGCAGCTTGGCTGGAGGCTTCTTTGGGCTTACAGCAGTCCCAAGCCCCCAGGAGTAGCAGTTAAATCACAAAGTGCAAAAAATAACCCAGCAGTGATATAACCCAGTAAGGATACAGAGCCAGGAAAGCTCGTTTGTGTCCTAGACCCACTGTCTGTGTGCTCTGTTAGAAAGTTATCTGACGGCCACTCAAACAAAAAAAAATAATTACGTCAATTATAAAAAGGAGCTGGTACAAACGACCCATGAATTGCAGGAGGGCTGGGTTGTGGTCTGGTTCCTAGGCAGGGCTCCCCAACCCTTCGGGGAGTCTGTAAAACTTCTCCCAGGCGTCAGGGGCATCTGCGCCGGGGTGGGTGGACTTGTTCTGCTTGTATGAGAACACCGGGAGTGTGGCTGGGTGGAAAAGTGCCTCCAGCCTCCTTGGGTTTGCATCCTGCTTAGGGAAAGGAAAAACCAAACCTCCTGTATGTATCAGGAGGCAGTGGCAGGGAGAAAGCAGGGAGGGAGCGACGTTTAGGATTGCTGGGAGATGCGTGGAGCAGTTTTATTTTTCTGCTAGAAGGGGAGAAATCAAAGCACAGAGGGGATGAAAGCCTTGTCCATGTCCCTGCAAAGGGTCAGGGTGGAAGTCTTTTGTCTCAAGACTCCGAGACGCAAAAGACACGCATCCAATCTCTTGCGAAATCCCGCGGCGGCAGGACTTCCCCGTGACCTGCACTTTGAGGGTAGCTCAGCGTGGCAGAAGATGCCGGCACCGTCACTGGAAGTGTGGAGGTGGAGGGTGAGAACGATGCCCAGCAGCATGCAGAGCTGTCCCTCGGTGCGCTGGCATGGAGAAGGGGACAGCGGCTGGCCATCACGGTGGCTTTGGGGACCACGTCTCGCACAGCCCTGGATGCGGCTCCTCTGCCTCACCTGCAAACCTTGCAGCTTTTTGGCGTCTGCAGAGAGATTTGGGTGGGAATAAATTGCTGCCGCTCTGGGAACAAGGCTTTCTTGCTTCCAGTGTCCCTCTGGAAGCATCGGTAAGGAAAGAGGAAGGACGGGGCAGAAGAAAAGATGGCACAAGTTGCTCAGTGGCTGTGTCACCGCCGGCAAACGTGCCCTTGGGGCGGGGGGGAATGGCAGCGGCTGAATTAGCAGCAGCCCTGGCTTCACCCCGCATGAGCTTCGGGCACGTCTCAGGCTCCAGGCTCAGGCAGGAGCTTCTCGTCTCATTTTCTCTTCCTTTGGGGCTCTGCTTAGATGCGGCAGCACGAACAGCGGCTGGCCTGAGAGGCGGCAGAGCGAGCGGAAAGTCACCCGGGGCGTCCCTGCCTCGGTTTCCCCACCTCTGCTTTGTCTGTGTCGGTGCATTTCCTGACAGACGGAGGTGTTTCAAAGCCTTAATTAGCTGCTGTACGTAAATAATGCAGGAATTATGGGATGAAAGGCTCCACAGGAGGGCAAAGTATCACGCTTACCCAGGGCACTTGCTTATCTGAATACTTCCAAGTCCCGCAAAGCCAGACCTTGGTGAGCATGCACCACGGATGGTTTCATATGAGATCCCTGGTAAATTATTAATCATAACAAACGTCCCGCAGCCTGCCAGAAATGATTATTAACGTCACTAGGGTATGTCTGCAGTGAGTAGCAGAGGGTGTGGGAGACTTTTTTTGCTCGTGCCACTGAGCGAATGATAGCTGGAAACATTAAAATCAGGGTATAGGGCTGGTCCTACCTTCGAGAGTATGTCTGAGAGCAGCTTCAGCTTGTCTGGCATGGATTATATTTGATGAAATAATAAATAAAGTGTCAGAAAGCTGCCACGTGGAGTGACAAAGTGAAACTAGGAAATAGCTGAAAACTGTGTTGAGCGAGGCTGTCTGCAGCAGCACGTTGGGATGGTCTCTGCCCACAGAGATGCTTTTCACAAACTGTTGGGGGCTTTTAAAGCAGAAATGTGTCTGTTGAGTTCAAGCTTGACTCTTGTAGAGACTTTGATTTTTGTTCTTGGGCTGGTTTTGGGCTGACAAGTGACAGGTGGTCGGAGCAGGACGTGGCTGCAGGATGGGAAGGTGCAGGAGCATCCCTGCCGAGGAGCTCCCCGCAGCCGGGTGGGATGTGCTGGAGGAAGGGCTGGGGTGTGATCTCAGCAGAGCGATACGATCACAGGCAGCCCAGGGTGTGATGTGCCGCGCACAACAGCTCCGGCCGGCTGATTACTTATTGATCCTGCAGTTGGTGCCGTTATCTGCTCAGCTCATCTCATGTGTCGCATACCCAGGTCCTCTGCTGAACCCCCTTATCGTGTTCTGCCCCACTGAGTCAGAGCTCAAGCAGTGGCTTTATCAACTGGAGAAACAGATCCAGCTAAACGGAGGGAGCCTGGGCTTGTCCTTCCTCTCTCAGGTGAGTGTCTCAGGACGGTGAGGTGTGTGGCGTTTCCCATGCTGTGGGCTCAGAGCTGAACTGGGGAAGCTGGGCTGGCTGGGTGGATGCTCCCCTGCTCCGGCTGCCTTCAGCGGGAGGGATAATCTCTGCAGCCAGCCTCTCTCAGCTATTTTTGCTTCCACGTCTTCCTCTTCCAGCATCTCCAGTGCCCCACGGGGCTCCGGGCAACTCATGTGGGCTGGAGAGCCTGGGAAAGGAGAGAGGGGCTCTGGGTCCACTTCCAATGCCCCTTGCTGTGCTGACTGCTTTTTCCAAAGGTTGGAAGGAGGTGTGGGCTTTGCTCCTGCCCTAATCCCCCTTTTCCAGGCCAGCTGCAGGGGGTTTGGTGCCACTCGTACCATTTCCAGCAGCTGCCAGGGCTGTGCATGGTCTGTCATCCAGCCCTTCGGATGCATGGTGAGGGACCCCTCTGTGCCAGCATCACCTACCAGCCTTGCCAGAGCTGGGCCAGGGCTTGTGTGTGCCCCTGGCTACTTGCTGCCCGTTTGCCAGCACCTCAAGCCATCCCTGGGCAACGCGCCTCGCAGCTCTCACTTGCTTTAATTATTCCACCACCCCTAAAATAACCGTGGACAGACGTGCTAATTACCCACAGCTGACAGATGCGTTCTGGCTTGGGAACTCCTCTGCCTGCGGAGGAACCGTGTATTTGCGTTCAGATATCCTGAGGGTCTGTGCAGCCAGCACAGGAGCAAATGTGGGGTTTCGGTCTGGATGCAACCCCAAGGGTGCTCTGCACCGCTGAGACCCGACAGCAGCTCGCTGCACGTGTGCCGCGGGGGTGTGCGTGCACAGCTGCTCCTTTGGGAGCTTGCCTTTTGCACTGTGTCCTGCGAGGGGAGGATGCAAAAAGGCTTTGCAAGAGGGTCTGGCAGCGTGTGGGTGCTGAAAGGGGGACCAGTGACCCTGGGGTGCTGCACCAGCGCCTCTGCAGGGTCTGCTTCAGAGAAATCCTCTTGCAGTTGGCAGCTTGTGCAATTATCCAGATTCTAGAAAATATTTGAAGGAGGAAGCCTAGAAAACAGGAGACCCGTCCTCTCTTGCAGTCTCTGCGGGGTGTTTTACTCCCCTCCCTGTCTCCATCTCCCCACTCCTAAACCAGAGGAATTCCCCTTTGAAAGGGAACCTGCAGATGATGCTGGGTACCAAGTGTGATTATTCAGTCCCAGCTGGAAAACTGGCTCCTGCCCAGATTTATTAACCCTTTCCTGCCTCTGCCATGCTTGAAAAATGTCCTGAGACGGGCCATGAGCAAACTGAACTCTTGGGGGAGGATGTGTCTACCCTGCTTCTCAGTCCTGCTCCTGTCCCTAGAGCGACTGGCAGCAGAGCTCGGTGGGGAAGGAGGAGCTGCGGTGGTCCGTGCAGAACATGCCTGTCCAGGATTGGCGAGGGACCCAGCGGGAATCCCTGGGCGATGTCCTCTGCGTTTCCAAAGTGAAGCTGCAGCATCTGCCTTTCCAGGTAGGACACATCTCCGGGGAGCAACCTCCTGTTGGAAAGGCAGCGGATGGAGTCACCAGCACCGACATCTGCCTCCCTGCTGTCCAGGGGGGCCCTGAAGGGTCCTTTTCTCCACTAGCTAATAAATGGAAAAAGATTTGTTGCTGGTCCCATGGCCCAGCAGTGATGCTCGGGGACAGCACGTGTGTATTGGCAGGACGGGGTTGGCAGCAGGAGCTGGCAGGAGTCTCTGGTTGTGGGGAAGCAGCTGGGCTGTTTGCAGAGCCTCAGGCTGCTGTCAGAGAGACAAAGCAAAGGGCTCTGCAGATCCTGGCTCTTCACAGGGAACCCTCTTCCTCTTTCCTTTCCAAGGAGCAGCACGACCGGCTGTTGGTGCTTTACCCCTCCACGCTGGTGATCGTCTCTGAAGAGCGCAACAGCCTCTGTTTTAAGGTCAGTGCATTTTGGAACAACCTTCCTGCTCTCTCTCACCCATCCGCAGCGGCTATTTCAGCACTTTTTTGGCTTGTTGCTCCCCTCCACCTGGGTTCCCTTGCTCTCCTCGCCCTGGCAAGGGCTTTCCCTCCACGCTGCTCCCGTGCCAGCTGGCAGGTGAGCCGGCGGAGGGATGTTGCAAGCCATCTTCCCATGAGAAACACCTTTCCCTCCTACAAAAGCCCTGGAGGGAAAGCAGCTAACTGCCAAGGAATCTGGGAGAAGGGAGGCTGGCATGTTTCGGTGCAGTTACGCTGGCGGGGAGCCCGGTTCTCTGGCTTGAGACAGGAGCTGGAACAGCTCCGGAGAGTGTCCCCGCGGGGGCTTGGCTTCCCCAGCCCCGCTTTGTGCGACCACTTGAAAGCAGGTGGCACCCAGGCAGCACGTCTGATGCTCGCAGGGATGGGCAAAGGCAGCTGGCTGGCGGGCACAGAGGAGATGCTGCTGCTGGTGCACGGCGGTTCCTGCTCCTTCCCTCCGTGGAGCGATGTCTGGGCATGCCAGCGGAAGGACCAACAGGGACAGCGAGGTCTGAGTGCCCCAGGGGTGTGGGAAGAGCTTCTCTAGTCTGCTGGTGTGTCTTTGTAGGAGCAACGCTGGGATGGGCAGTGGCACTGTGGTCCTGGGAGCTGCGTGGGCATTGCTCATGGTCTGAACGGTCCTCAGACCCGATGGCCAGCATCCGTCCTGGATATCGTTGCAATGGCTGTTGAACAGCCCTGTGCTTTCTCGCCCTGTTTTCCCGTGCTGGAACAAATGTGCCCAAAAGGCACGTAGGGACAGGAGGAGGGGTAATGGATTTAAACTGGAAGAGGGCAGATTTCGAGGAGATATTGGGAGGAAGTTTTTTCCTGTGCGGGGGGTGAGGCAGGGGCCCAGGGTGCCCAGAGAAGCTGTGGATGCCCCATCCCTGGAGGGGTTCAAGGCCAGGCTGGATGAGGCTTTGGGCAACCTGGGCTGGTGGGAGGTGTCCCTGAAACCTGTCCCTAGTGGGAGGTGTCCCTGCCCATGGCAGGGGGTGGCACTGGATGGGCTTTAAGGTCCCTCCCAACCCAAACCATCCTGTGATTCTATAAAAGAGCGCTGGGCTGTCTCTGAGCAGCATCCCTGGCACCCATGTAGCTGAGCTGAGCTGCTCCTTCTTAGTCACGGAGATAAGGAAACCCTGCAGAGATCGAGGGCTTGGGAAATTCCCTGTGAACTCACCAGGGTCCTTCTTCACATGATTTCACCATGGTCATCTCAGGCTGCTTTCAATCCAAGGGCTACCCCTGGGAAAACATGCATGGAGCATCTCGCTGGGCAGAGGAGATGGCCGTGCCTGCAAGGGGAAGGCGTGTGACAAGGGACATGTGCCAGTCAGAGCTCTCCTCTGGCCTCAGAAGGTGTTTTCCAGCAGCTGGTGGCTTATGTGACACACCTCAGCCGGGGCTTGTTTTCGGGAACATGTTGTTTGCAGCTCCTGGGAACGGGGTACCGCGGAAGGGGGACTTTGGGCTGGGCTCTGGGATTAACTCATCTCTTTTGAAACCTCCCAGCGGATTTGTCCGCCCCGTCCGCGCAATGTTCCCTTCCCACGGTGCCTGAGCGTTGGTCCCCGGGCGTCTCGCGCGCCGGGGTGATGGCAGGGCTCCGCGCAGGAGGTGATTCACCACCCGGTGACACCGCAGCAGGAACCTGCTTTTCCACAGGCATGTCAGGGCACAGGAGCCTTCTCCCAGGGCTTCTGCAAATTAACTTCCCTTCCCCGCGAGCAGAAGACGCTGAGCCCTACAATTTGTGTGCGAAGGAATAGCCGGGCTCTTTTTGTTCTTTGGTTTCGTACAAACCGCAGGAGCTGCCGCTGCCAAGTTTGCGTGTGGGACGGGGAAGGGGAAGGCAGGGGCTGAGCCTGCCGGGACGCGGCTCTGGCTCACGGCTGGTGGGAAAAGGCCCTGGGCGAGGGGGAAACCAGCAAGAGGGGGGTTGCTGGGGGTGGGCAGGTTCACACCATGCCCAGGGCTCTCTGCAGCCGATGTGTGTGTTATTTATGGGATGCTGCTGTGTTCCCCCAGCGGGACTCCAGCCCCGGGGTGTTTCAGCCTCGTCCCGTGGGCTGGGGGCTGTTGTCTTGGGGAGGATGGAGAAGCGGGTGCTGGGGGAAGCCCTGCATGAGCATCTTTGGAGGCAGGACGGCAAATGTGCTGGATAGCTGAGGAGCAGCAGGAGCTGGCAGCACCGGCCCCTCCACATGCATCCCTGCAGCTGAAGCATCAAAGCCCGTTTCTGGCAGCAGCAGGGGAAACTGAGTCACAGGGTGCTGCAGGAGCCTTCCCTCCCAGGGTCAGCTGCCTTGTGCTGATCAGTCCAGAAATTGCTTTTGGTGCAGGAGAAATGCCACCAAAGCCTGTGTGTGTGTGCCCACAGGCTGTGGCACTGAGGACGCGCGGCTGAGCTCCTCTTGCTGCAAAGCTGTCCCGTTGGCCGCGTTCCTGGAGCCCATGCAGCCGGGACAGCTTTGCAGGGAGGACGTGAGGAGGGGTTTCTGCCAGACGCCTTATTTTGCAGCCCATAAACTTAGGCAGGTGAATCTGGACCGATTGCAGCTTCTGAGAGGAGCCTGGGCAGACGGCAGGAGTGGCGTTCACAACTGTGCCGATAGCACGGGGGCTCACGTTTCCCCAGCTGGCATTTACGGGGCTCAGCCGGGCTTTGTGAGGCTTTGCGGGGTCTGGATGGTGGAGATTCCTGTTTGCAGGGCTGGGAATCCCAATCCAGCAACTAAAACCTCGTTCAGGATCACGTCTGCAAACTTTTCTGGAGAAGTCAGGCATTAAATTAGAGGAAACTCGTAAAGAGGACTAGAAGGGAAGGAGTTTTTCTGAGCTCAGATCTCAGGAGGGATTTTGTAAGAACAAAACTTAGAGCTTCACAGCTGCGCCGTCCTAAGCCTGCTTCTCTCTCCGACAGGGCGAGCTGCCACTCAACGCCATCCAAGTGCTTTTTGAAGAGAACGAGAAAACCTCCTTTTTAATAGAAGGTGCGTGGCCGGCATGCCGAGGGGTGTGCTGGCACAGCCACGGAGGTCTCTGGGGCTGGGCTGGCTTTGCTGAGCTGCTGTGGCCGTGGTTGTGCTCGCTCATGTCGGCACCCAAGCTCTGTCACATGAACTGCTGGGAGGTCTTGGATCATCTGTGCCCTGGCTGCTGGCAGGGAGAGGCTGTGAGCCGACGGCAGTGCTTGCACCCGGGGATGCGCTCATCACCGCGCGGCCGCAGCCGTTCCCCCACAGTTAGATCTGCCACTGTCCTCATCCAGCTGGGTGCAAGGGCTCAGCACCGAAGGCAGAACGTTCCCCTTGTCCCTGCGCCGGTGTCAGGGTCTCCAGACCCCTGGAGAAATGCAGGGAGGGATGGAGCAAGGGGATTCCCACGGGATGCTGAAGGAAGCAACACGACTGTCAATCAAAGCCGGTATCAGCAGCGGGGGATGTGTTTACAGGGCGACTGATCAATTCGATCCGGGTGATCTGCCGCAGCTACGAGGATTACCAGGAGTGGCTCTACTGCCTCAAAACAGCCCAGTTTCGAAACGCCGACTCCTCCCTCTCCGGATCAGAGAGTTTCTCAGGATCAAAGCTGCCTCACCCCAGCCAGGTAAGAGCTGGTGTGGGTTTGCGTGATAATCGATAGGTATCTCCCAGGACTCCCACCGCTCCTATCTCTGGTCACATCTGAGTGCTCTTGTGACACTGCAGATGTTGCTTCAAGTCCCCTGCTCGAAGGCTGCCGTGAAGTTGCTGATCCCTGCAAATTATTTTGCAGAAGAATTTTGAAAATGATAAAATTTTGAAATGTTATATATTACATGCTATCGGCATCTATTATATTAAATTCCTCCAAAAGCAGACCCCTGGCTATAGACCGTGACAGTGTCGTGCAGGGAGGCACTGGCACAAGGACATCAACAGGGACTTGCAAGGAGGGGGACACCCACCCTGCCAGCACTGGGATGGGGTCAGAGTGCCAGAGCATCCTTCTCCCCACTGAGAGCCTTCATCATTCCCCCCGTCCCCCCTGCAAACTGGTCCCACAGGGCAGCAGACCCCGGCACACCGGGCACAGCTGCCTGGGCAGCCAGGTCTGAGCCTGGCGCGTGGGCACAGAGGGCTGGGCTGGTCCAGGGATGCTCCAGCAGGAGATGGGGCTGGGGAGGGGTGTGAGAGGGCTGCTCCTAGGTGCTGTTCTTCTCCCCCATCTAGTTTGCCGGCAGCGGAAGAGGGTCACTGACTTCGGATGGCCGGACGAACTCCTGGGTGTCGGGAGGGAGAGTGGCCACCTTAACGCACCTCTCGCAGAACAGCGGCTCTCTCCCCGACGGACAGTCCTTCGTGCTGCTGCCTGAGAGCCGCGTGCTCGACGATCCCCACTCCCCGGGCTACTCCCAGCCTCTGCATGTAAGTGAACCTTGGAAAAACCCAGGACACAGGTGGGGACAGTCAGTGCCTTTGAGCATGGTGGTCTGTCCCGGTGCTCGGATGGGGTGGGGTGGTCAGTGTTTGGTCTGCGGGGCAACAAATCCATCCCTGGAGCCTGTATTTGTCCTGGCTCAGCTTTGTCATTGCTGATAAGGGAAAAATCAGCCCGAGCCCCATCCCAGTGCTCCACTCTGCATAAGGATTGTTGGTACTGATTGCAAAAGGGACTGTTCAATGGTTGGGAAATCCCAAAGGAAAAGCCAGCGGGTGGGTGGAGGTGATGTGCAGGGGGATGAGGGCGTGGAGGTGATGTGCAGGGGGATGAGCGCGTGGGGCACAGACCGGCCGCAGGACCGTGCCAATGCATGAGTGTGGTGGGTCTGGCCTGAGAAGATCCAGCTCCAGGTTCTGTTTTGTTCTTCCAGTGCCTGGCCCACGGTAGTTGGCCGAGCGCCGGGCTGCCCGCGCAGGACCTGCGGAGGGGGGGCAGCAACAGAAAATCCAAGGGCAAATGTGGACCTTGTGGCCAACAGCTGCCCAGCCAGGACACAGAGAGGAGCATCTGCAGCCTCATTCCGGAAAACCCCAACGGCGAGCTGCTGTCCTCGGTGTACAACGAGCCGTACTGCCCGCACAGCCCGCAGCGGCACCCCGCAGCCCCCCCGCCACACCTGGAGCTGAGCAGTGTAAGGGGGGGACATAGGGGGCTGCCTCCTGCCTGGGGAGGGTCCAGCAGCAGAGGAACTGGTGCACGGTTTGCATTTTCCTTACGGTGCTGCTTGCTGTCCTGGCAGGTGCTCTAGGGCGGGTGTGAAACCCTTTTCGATTTGCAAAAGGTGACTTTAAACATGGAGCGGCGTCTCTTGGGACTCGGAGATGCTGGGCGCTAATTCCTGAGGCAGCATGAGCACCAGTGCATGATAGTCGCTGGACTGGGATTTCCAGCGAGTAGGAGTGTTATTGCTTCATAGGACGCAGCCGCTTCTCCTGAGGGCTTTCCAGCGTGTGCCCATCCATGGTTTCCCTCTCCCTCCCCTCAATGAGTGTGCATCTGCCTTACCCCCAGGAAAGTCCCCTCGTTAGCACAGGCAGGAGTCAGCCCGGCCGTCCCTCAGGGCTGAGCAGCGTTTGGGACCCGGGCTGCAGGGACATTCCCCACTCCCGTCCCTCCTGGGGATGGATTGCCAGTAGGGAACAGCACATCACATCCCTGTTTCAATTCTGCCTTGTAGCTGAACAGCTGGAGCTTGGTGGGAAGCCAGCCCTCGACAGCGTCCAGCTCCCTGGAGAAGCCGGCCGTGCCCCGCTCCCCCCTGTACGCTGACCCCCACACGCCCAGCTCTCCCAGTGCTCCCAGTGCAGCAGGCTCCAGCTTCCTGGAAGAGGTACCCTGCGCCTTTGCTGCTGGTTGTGACTCAGCACATGGGCTTTTTGGCTCCAGAAATCATGCCTCGGGCCATTTCTTTTCCTGCCGGTGACCCAGCAGGATGGGGAATCACAGGGTTTGGTGGCGGGGCAGGGCGCAGCGTAGTTCTCTGGTTTTTTCAAGCCAGGACAGAGACAGAGGGGAACAGGTTTCCCCTGTCTTATCACTGGATGCCAGAGTCACAACAACCCCAGCCAGAGCCAGAAACTGCAAAACAAAGGCAGAGACTGAGATGGGATCCAGTCTGCAGAAACTGGAGATGAGTCAGACACAGCCATCACCTTATCCGCCCCCAAAAATTCCAGCTGTGATAACCAAGCGCCGGTTAAAGGCTGCTTCTCTAGTTTTGCCCGTCTCTTGGGAAAAGACATTTCTGGGTCTGTGCCTGGCATCCCCCGTACCACTGAAGTCCTCCCGTCCCTCGGAGGGTTCTTCCTTCTTCTCTGTCCTTCCACCTCTGCCCAGCTTCCCCTGCCCCTGTGGGTCATTGCGAGGGACCCGCAGCCGTTTCTCCTTTCCCATCCAAGCCTTCGGGGTTGGAATGTGGTAGAATTTGCAAAGTAGGAGGAAAAACTCGGTTTGTCTAACTCCGTTCACAGCAGGGGTGGCTTAAGGGTGGGAAGCAGCCGGTCAGTGTTCCCCAGCTCTCTGCAGCAGGTATCGCATCTGGGGTTTGCTTTGGTTCAGTTCCTGCAGTGTCACGGCCAGACGGGTCCCGCACAGTCCAACGGGTGCCCAGCTGTCCCAGCACCCCAGCGTCTCTCTCGGCAGAAGAGGAGCTGCCAGCCCCTGCCCGGTGGTCCCTGCAGAGAGCTGCCCACGGCACCGGGTTACTCCTGCCGGCTGTGGCCTCCTGCCGATGCTCCTTATCTTGAAGAGGTGAGACTGAGATGAGATCTTGGGAATAAATGTTTTCCTGTGTGGGGGGTGAGGCAGTGGCCCAGGGTGCCCAGAGCAGCTGTGGATGCCCCATCCCTGGAGGGGTTCAAGGCCAGGCTGGATGAGGCTTTGGGCAACCTGGGCTGGTGGGAGGTGTCCCTGCCCATGGCAGGAAGTGGCACTGGGTGGGCTTTAAGGTCCCTTCCAACCCAAACCCTCCTGTGATTCTATGATTCCGAGTCATCCTCATCAGTGCATCTCTCTTTTCAGATCTCTCCTCTGCGGGAGGAACACCTGGGACCTTCACTGCAGCCAGCAGGTGGGACTCTGGGGGTGCCGCAGCCCACCCCAACTCCATAAGCATCCCCCAAAGCAGGACCCATGCACTGCTCCCCTCTGGTGGGCCTGTCTGTCACCCTGACCCTTGCCCGTGTCCAAGTGACAAAGGCACTTGGCTCCCACCATCACACCTGGGGGCTGGTGGCTTGTTCTATGTCACACTGCCACCACTTTGCCCATCTCTCCTTGCCCCTGGGCTGGGGTTTGCTGCCCCGCGTGCTCTCAGCTGGTCCAGGAGCAGGCAGACGCTGGGTTTCCCGTGATCCCTCTGAGCCCGTCGGTTTGTTTTTCCGCAGATGGGGACGTCGGCACCTACGACCTGCCCGATGCCAGCTGCCCGCGCCGCGACTCCGCATCCTACCACGACTACGCCGAGCTCCAGAGCTTCCAGAGTGACTTCAGCTACGATAACCTGTGGGAAGCCGAGGGGAAGGAGCTGGACACCCCCCACGCCTCCCCAGCACCCGGCCAGCAGTTCTACCAGGTCTGAGGGAAGACTCCTCTGCCAGGCACAGCCGAGCCCCTGGGCTCTTTTCTCGCTGGATTTCCCTCCACGGCAAGGAGCCTGGGGCATGCAAAGCAAAAGGAAGAGTTCTGCTCAGCGAAATGCTGGTTCCCATGTCCTGGCAGGTCCAGAGTTCAAATTTCTCCCCTAAATCTGAAGATGGGGGCAAAGCACAAAAGCGACAGCCTCTGCGGACCCAGAGGTGTTACGGAGCGTGTCCCGGCTTGGGGAGCTCTGGCTAGGGAATAGCATCACCCCCCGAAAATAAAAGGAAGAATAAAAAGCTGGTCAGGGTCCCTCAGATAAAAGGGAGTGGGTGTTCAGACAGAGCAGTCACAGAAATGCCAAAGAAAAGGGCTGGCTGGTCCCTCTGAGGATCCGCTGGTCCCTGGGAATAGCTGTTAAGCCAAACCTTGCCCCCGGTGAGCTCTGCAAAGATGCGTGAGACACGCCCCATCGTGGTCTATGAGGTTGGTAGCAATTAGCTGTGCTCCAAGAATCGTCTTCCTGCAAGATCAGAGTCATCTGCCAGAGATGGAGAAAAAAAAGATCCAGATCTGGGCAGAAGGGGGATGTTCCACTTTATGCACAAAAAATCTTTCTTGCCAGTGCTGGCTCCAGCCCATGGTGGTGAGCTGCAACATGATGAGCCTGACACCGTGGTGGATGGAATTAAGAAGGATGCTGCCAGCAGTGGCTTGTGTTTCCCACGGTCTTCCCTGGAAAGGGTGCCCGAGATCCTTCCTACAGGACTGTGTCCCTTCCTCCCACCCTCTGCCTGTTACTGGACTTGCCCTAAATGCTGTCTTACAGATATCTAGGCAGGGAGGGGAGGAAGAACATCCTCTACAAGCCAAACTCCAGTGCAGCCACAACCCCGCGGTGATCAGAGCAATGCCAGCGTGGGCTGGACACAAACGGGAGGGGACAGAGTCCCGGTGCTATCGTTTGCCAGCCTCTTAGATGAGATCCTTTAGCACATAGAAGGTCAGCAACAAATCCAAGTGTTTTTACCTGAGGCTCCAAATTCTTAACCTTTGTTCCCTAAAGAGGCTGCAAACCAAACATATTAACAAAAAAAAAAAAAAATCTCTATTTTTGTTCTTTCACTGGTGCAAACAAAACAATCCAGGAGCTCTTTGTACTTGAATATCTACTTATTATACATTGTGCTTATATATATTTTTTTTTCAGAAGGTATCCAACAAAGTTTACATGCAAGGTTTGAGTGGGTTAGATGTATTTAACGTGTAAATGTGGCCGAGTTGACGATCTATTTAATTTTCTCGCTGTGGATGACGTTCGGTACTGTAGGATGGGCAGCTCTCTGCACATTCGTGTGTGTGTCGGTTTGGGTCTTCTAGCTGTTATTGTTTTGTTTCAGGTTTACTCTCCTTTTGGGAAGATTTGTATCTCATAACCCCAAAAGGATCTATTTATTCAGAACAAATTGCACTAGGGAACATCAGCAGCACATCGTAGGCTGGGAGGCAGCTGTGCTCATGAGCTCCTGCGAACGGGTTGAGTTTGGAGACGGTCACCAGGAGCTTTTTAGTTGGGATTCAACGGTGATCTGTGCCATGTATGGGAAGGGACAAGCCCTCCCTGTTGCTGTTAAGGTTTCCCTGGTGGATTTCTGTGAGGCTGGACAATTGCAATACACATTCTTCTGCAATGCTCCTCTCTTTCTTTGCTGCTGTCTGGTTTAATGAATTTTTGTCCGTCACTGCCGTCCCTTTCCAAAGCCCTTCCTCCTTTGAGGACTTTGGGACCTCAGGGTCCAGGAGGATTTCCAATTGTCTCTAGTTTGGGTCAGACACTTGTAAACACCTGATCCCAGAGCAAAGTCTCCCCGGAGTTTGCCAGCCAGCGAGACCTGGCTGGATTTAATGCCAAAGCTGATGGGACTTTGCCTCAGCCCTGTGTTCTGGGGATGTTGGGAAGGGGCTCCCTAAAACCAGTTGATGTCTCCAGCTGGGGATGCCTGTGCTGTGCTGGGACTGTGCTGTCTGCTCTGCAGCCCAGGGGAAACCCCCATGGATGGAGTGGGATGCACTGGCCAGCCCCAGCGCTGGTGCTGGATGCGGAGCTGAGCCCTCACCAGCTGCCCGATGGTGCAGGTTCAGCTCTGCCTTTGCCGTTTTGTCAGGCTGACCTCGCTTCGAGGCAGCAGCTTTCTAACGAAGCCAGCTGGGAAGGGGAGCTGGCCACCAGCTTGGCAAGGACACATCGTCCGGAGCACTGCGGCCAGATGCCTGTAGGAGACTTCTGTCCCCGCATCTGCTCTGGGCAGAAAACCAGGTGTCCTGGCTGCCTCTGCAGAGTTACGAGAGCAGCGAGGAACTGGATCTGGTCGTCAAAGTTCAGTGATTTCTTCAGGCTGGGAGCAGCAGAGGCTTGCACCCCCGAGTGCACGGCTCCGTGNATCCAACCGAAATCTCCCCTCTTTCAGCTTAAAGCTGTCACCCCTCGTCCTGTCCCTCCACCCCCTGATCAGGAGCCCCCCACCTCTCCCGTAGCCCCCTTTCAGCACTGGGAGGCTGCTGGAAGGTACTAACACCGGGAAAATGTGCTGCAGCCAGAGGTGCTCAAGAAAAATGGAATAACCAGGCAAGAGGCAGATGTTGGCCGCAGAAGCCCGGCGTGTCTGTCCCCAGGGAGCAGCTCTCCCACACTGCCACGTGCGATCGCGTTGATCGGTGACAGTGACACACGCGTGCACAGGGCCACCGGGAGCAAGGTGCGAGATGCTGGTTTCAAACCGCTGCAGAGATGTGACGCAGCTTCCACAGCAATTTTAGTCCTGCTCCCAGAGGGGTGACTTTCCCCCCCCCCCGGCTACATCTGGGCTAAATTTGTCACTCTTTCAAACGCTGCCCTTTCAGCACACAGGCTGCTCGTTTCTCACGCTTCCAGCACGCCTTTGTGCAGCTGCCCCGGTCTGTTTGTCTCTTATTTCAGGTCCTGAACTCCATCCCTGGGTCTGTACGGCTGTGCCTGAGTTATTGCCTTGTTCCTGCCGGACTTGTGGGCTGGAATGGAGCTGCTTCCAGCTGCTGCCCGGCACAGAACATAGCGTTTCGGGATGAAATGTGAGCGTGCCCTTAGCAAACGGGCACCGTCGGGGGCTCACAGCGGGGGAGAGCGGGGTTGTGGCTGTGCACAGGACCCGGTGTCCCATCCTGAATGCTGCTGTCCCGTTGGCCACTAGGACCTTCTCCCTGCTGCTTGCTTCTGTGCTACCCCATATAAATGAAGGATTGTGCTAACAAACTGCCCCTGCAATGGTCACGCAGTCCCTGCCCTATGAGCAGCTGAAGGAGCTCGATTTATTTCCCAGCTGGGTTTAGCTCCCCTACAAGAACCACTCCTTCCTGGTCTCCATCTGTCCCAACTATAGAGGGTTTTCCAGCTTTGCCAGGCTGGTATAATTAATGCAGAGCAATTTATGTGTGTGTACAAGCGTTTCCAAACCAGCCCCATAAGCATCAGAGGGGTCAAGACCCACCCGCAGCTCCCCAGCCTGTCCCAGTTTCCCTGTCGAGTCGTGGGGTTTGCTGGCCATTGGTTTTCCCTGATGGTTTCCCATCCAGATGCTGACCCGCAGCAGGTGGGGACAGGGCTGTGTTTGCAAGCAGTGTTCACGGACACCTGCCTTGTGACCGTGAAAACTCACACGCGCCTGCTTTTCCTCTGACACATTCCTCAGCAGATCCAGGGTTTGAAAATAGGAAGTTTACTTGAAGCGTCGCTAGAGGTCTCAGCGCAGGTTGCATTAAAATGGAAGCTGTAGTACCTGTAAACACACAAAATACTTCTAATTTCCTGGAAAAAACATTTTCATCCTTCACAGCCTGGCTGCAGCAGAACTATGGTCTGAGCCAGGTCGCCCACGAACGGCAGGTCCGGTGCTCCAGCGCTGCCTGCGCACATCCCACCGCCCAGCTGGGTCACAGGATCGCTGCGTCTGTATTCGCAGAGGCAGATGAAAGGCATGAGGTGACACTAGCTGCCAACAATTCACCCTCTGACAAATGATATCTCCACACCCCCCACTTGCTCCAAGTGCTAAAAGTCCCAAATCGGGTCCCCCCCTTCTGAAGCCGTAGCTGGCGACCAGCGCAGCTATTGAAACACCCTGTGATGCTGTATTCTCTCTGCTTTCTGATTTCCATGCCACAATTTCAAACTTATTATAAACAGCAGAGAGGTGTTTTTTAAAAAAGAAAGTGGAGCCTGTGATCTGCTCCTTTGGCTTTGGGATTTTGGAGAAAAAGCCCCGATAGCCAAAGGCACGGCATCGCTCCAGCAGAGCATCCCACCTGGCCAGCTCCTCCGCTCTGCTGGACTTGCCCATCTTTTTATTCCTTTTATAAAGTCACTCGAGGTTTGGGAATTCCTTGGTGAGCACTTTGTAGGGTTGGAAACCATGGCTGGGGTCAGGGAAGGACCTTTCTGGGCAAACCTGTGCCCTGTTCCTGCCCAGCAAACCCCGCACCTCCCGTGCAGAGCCCTTGGACCCTGAGATGTGCAGGATTTGCTGGAGTCTGCAACGAGCAACTCCCTCACTGCCCTGTGGGTGGGGGAATCCACCCAAATATGTCACGCTCTCACCGCCAGCCCAACCCGGCCAAGCAACTGGTGTTTCTGTCGGTCCCAGATAAAACGGAGGTCACTGTCCCCACGCCTTGCCTGGTGCTGGCACCCCCGGCGCTGGCACAGCCCCACCAGCCCTTGGAAATTTCTCTGAGGTGCGGGGAGAAGACAGTCATGACACAGAAATATCCACGGGAAGCTTTGCTCTGGTTTTATTACCAAGGGATGAAGCAAAAATAAGAGCGAAGGCGCTGCTCCGGCAGAACTGATTGCTGCAGAAAAGAGGGGGGGGGATGCAGCCCCCTCCCAGGCTGGCACCCCGGCCGGCGGGTGGCACACGGCGTATCGTGGCCGGATGAAATCGGGAGGCAGTTCTCAGGGATGCACCTGCCTGACTTTTTCATCGGCTTGGCAAGACGAGGCGTCAGATGTGGGAGCTACGTGCGAGGCGAGAGCGGGGTGGGGTGGCACGGCGCCCACCCCCAGCACCAACGCTCGCTTTGGTGATGGGAAACCGGTGTCCTGGCAGCGAGGATGCACAGAAAAGGTCGTTTCTATTGTGGTGGCTGGTGCTATTGCAAAAGATGGTGAGCTCCTGGTCCTCCCTGCGGGGTGGGATACAGGCGAGATGACCTCCCCATGGGGGGAGAGGAGAGAAACTAAAAGGTTGGAGAATAAGCCAAGCATTAAAATTTCAGGCAAGCCCAGACTGGTTTCCTTGAGGGATACTGGAGATGCTGCTGCTTGACTGAGCGCAGACGCTCCCAGAGCTGATCTCCTGATACCAACAAGATCTTTCAATATTTCCTTTCGCTTCTGCAGTGGAATGAAAATATCTGTCTTCTGAAATATTTATCTCATCCTTTTCTTGCAGTAGGGAACAAAAGGAGTGTGAAATGTGCCTGTAACCTGAGGGATCACCTGGCACCTCGGGTAACTTTGAGCATGGGGAGGTGCCAAATCACGCTGACATCTCCGAGCCCAGGCTCTAAAGGATCAGACGCCAATTGTCACAGACAGGCAAGGGACACTCGCTGGGAGAGGTGACAGGCACCTCGTGTGACCTCCAGCACAACATAAATACTGAGCTCTCCTGGGGAGAACTCAGCCCAAGTTTTTGAACATCAGGATGGACGCACTGAGAGAATGAGATGTACCCTGCATCCCTGGCAGGCCAGCCAGGAAGCTACTGGTCCCAGCCCAGGACCAGTTCAGGATTTAGCCATGTCCTTACCCTGGGGACTTCGCCCTGCATGAGGGACAAGGCAGGAAGAGCCAGAGCTCCCTGAGACAGGAGCTGGCAGTCCCTCCTTTCAGCAAACCCTTCTGCTGCCCTCCTCTGACCTTTTCCTGCTTTGCTCGGCTCCGTGTTCCAGTCTCCCAGGAAAGCTGGGCATAATGCAATCTCCCAATTCCTCCAGCTGTTCCCCCATTACCCACCCGCCACGCCACGGCTGCTGCTGTATTCCCACCTGCCGCTGAGAGCGTGGAGTGCGCTTAATGGATTACGGCTGGATAAACAGTAAAACCCAGCATATGCAAACACTCCGGCCCCCCGTGCCCGCCGTGCCCCTGCTCCGCAGAGGGACCGAGGTCTGCTGGGCACATCGTCCAGCGCCTGGATGCAGCTCAGGCTGGGTGGAGAGCACAGTGGCATGGAGGGGATGGGGAAGGGCATCGATGAGGATCGATGGAGCGAACCCTGGAGCTGCTGCTGTGCATTGTGCTCATGGATCTGTTCAGGGGTCCCCGGTGGAGCTGGCTGGAGGCTCTGGAGCAGGACTCTGCTGAGTCCTGGATGGTTTTGAGACAGGAGAGAGGACAGAGCTCTCGGGATCAGGCTGTTAGGGACGTGTGACAGCCAGGATGTGTCTCAGATGAGTAGGGATGGGGATGGAGCCAAAGAGGAGGAGAAGCAGCCCCTCACCCTGCATGTGCTGCCATCGAGGGCTCCTCAACCAGCACACCAACTCCTACGTTTTTGTATCAACAGACACATAACGGATTGATTTCTCATCCTCTAAAACTCTGTATTCATTCAACAGTTTCGCACACAAATGACGTAGACACAAGAATGTACACAGAAGTATTAAATGATCTTTATTAGAAGCTTCCAGCATATTTTATCTGTTCTCCTCCTCCACAAAACTCCTCCTACTGGATATACAAAACTCCTCTTACCGGATATAGTAATAGTCCATATAGAGCCTGTACATCTCTCTCTCTTGCTTTTTACTGCTACATATCTCACTGTACAATAGCACAGTGTCCTCTCTTATCAGCAATAACACATGGTCTTAAGTACAACCCCACACACATTAAAATTGCATGGCACTCTGCGTTACAAGGAAAGAGCTAAACCTCTTCTCTCTTGTTTCTTAAGACAAACATTGCCACAGACCGTTCCTGTAAAGCTCCCAGGCAGATCCGCACAGGTATCCTGGGCAGATTTCCCCCAGTGCCTCTGTGGGTCTGGACCCTAAGTGCTTAACAAATCTCACATTCTTGGTGTCATCAGACTTGGGAGTGAAGAAAACCCCTCGTGAATAATGCCCTTGAGTGATCAGGAAGCCGCTAGAGACAGGGAAACACCTGAACCACTTCCTTCTCATTTTTCACCCCACTTTCCATTCTGGGCCCCCTCCAGCCCTCTCCAGTCCTCAAAGGTTACACGTTCAGCCACGGTATCTCCTCACCCCACATCTCCTCCAGCCCATGTCTCTAGGATGGGAAGCAGCAGAGGGACCAAGTGACATACTCAGACCCTTCATCTGGGGATTGTCAGAGTCAAACGTGTCCATGTGCCTTTTCCTCCTCTCCAACATCTCCTGTCCTTGTCAGACCTCTTTCCTGAGGCTCCCCTGAGCTCAGCCCCTTTCCCTCCTGCCCAGCCTCCTGCGGGACTCTTCCCGGCTGCCCCTTCCCCAGCTCTTGCTGCTTGACACCTGCCTGTCCTCTGCAAGACGTGTCCTTGCAGCGGGTGCTCATCGTCCGCAGGGACGGACATTGCATCCACGGCTCTGGCTCAGCAGACCTGAGACAACCACATGCAACAGAAACCTTATCTCAGCCTCCCGAGCTGTCAGACCGAGCTGTGACTTCTTGGAGTGAAATCCAAGAGGATGAGTCCTCCTGCAGCGAGCCAAACCGGTCACGGGAGACCCAGCCCTTGCCAAGTGAGCGGCCCCTCCATCCCCTGCTAGCCTCATGCTAGCACACCCTGAGCAAAGCTCCATGTTTGGACAGAGAGCTCTTCCCCAGACCTCTCTCCTCTCTTCCTTCACGGGTACCCCAACACTTTCATAGGAACGAAGCACTTTCCTGGTTTCTTTTGCTCTCTCCTCCCTCAGTGCCTTCCTTTGCCACCAGCTGACTTCAGCGGGGAGGACGGACAAGCAGCGCCCTGGAACAGACACTGGGACTACTCCTAGGAGATGGCACAAGTATGCAAGAAGTGTGCAAAGAAAGAACAGAGACAGCCCACGCCGGGCTCCTCTTCTGTCCAGTACAGGTACAAACTGCCTACCGTATTGAAAATGACCGTCACCGGAAGGATCCTGCTTCCTGTGACATCCTGTCCCGGTTCGGGACGGGTTCAGAGAAGTCTTGGTGCTGGGATCCAGGCTTTTCACACTGCCCAAGAACAAAGTCCCCAGCCTCCACCTCCACCGTCCTCGCCTGTCCTCGGGGAGCCCTCCGTGTGCGCCGAGCCTAGGTCCGGGAGCGTCCTTCTCTGACCTGCCTTCGGAAGTAGCGGATGGCAGAAAGCGTGCCAAAACTTGCCAGGAACACTGGAAAAGAGCCCAACACATGGCCAGAGTGAGGCTGGGTGCTTCTTCAAAACCTAAAGATCTTTTTCCAGACTTGGAAGATCACAAGGGTCATTCTGGTCCATGGGACCTAGGGAGGTCACTCCCTCCCTTTCTCAGACCCCTCCTGCTCTTCATCCCCACCACACTGGGCCAGTCCTGAGCTGTCCACAGCCTGATCAACCACATCTAGTCCCATAGTCTGGGCACACGGATCACACCACCATGTCACAAGAAACTTCTGTTTTTAAGGGAAACCCAACACAGATTTCATGCGTGTGGTAGAGATGGGTGGAGGTTGGATGTATGGGTTCAGGTGGAGATCTAACGGGTCTAATCCCAGATGAGAAGGCCACAGTAGGAAACCTCACCAGGGCTTCAGGACAATTCCTTCATTTTCTACTTCTGTTTGGACCATGAAGATGCCAAGAAAAATATAATTTTGTGGATTATCTGTGGATGTTCTGATTCCAGTCAAAAGCAGAAAATACCCAAAGCACAGAATCAGAAAATGTAGAGATTCAAAAAGTAACTAATGGAGAGTATACACAGAACCAAGCTCTTCTCTGTACTGTCAGCTAATGGTTTTAGCTTGGCTTATAAGGATGTCAAATTCCCCTGAGCTGTGTCCAAGCAAAACTGGGAATGCATGGGTTTGGACATCCCAGTTTAAATTCAGACTTGCCTTTGATTTACGTGTTAGAGCCTGGGACACAGACAGGGAAACTCCACTTGTTAGAACCTAAAATCCCAGAAGAGAACTGCTAGCCCAGGATGTCAGACTGCCCCTTGCCTCCCTCCTTGCCGGGGTGCTCGCTGGGTTATGCAATCCGGAGGGCACGAGGCCTGTGTATCCCACTTTCCGCACCCTCTCCGAGGCCACGTCTACCGTCTAATACCAAGAAGGCGAGGAGCAGCCGGCCAAGAGCTCCTTGTGATGATCGCACCGAGCAACTTTAGCTAACGAGCTATTCTCAGCCGGGGTGTCAGCTTCCTGTGTGACCTTAGCGGGGAACATTCCTCCCCCGGACAAGCAGCAGGAAGCCCTGGCCCTGGTGGTGGGGTTTCATCAGTGCCCACAGGCTGGACCCCGCGCTCAGTGTCCCTTGTCCTGCTCATCCAGCCGCCTGCACCGCTCTGGCCATGGCTCAGCTAATTCGTGCTGTCGGACTTTCTTCTCTCCCCACCAGTTACTCAAATGCTGTGGTTGGGAAGGAGAGGAACTGGCAGGGCTCCATTTACTTGCTGGACTCAGTGCACCAGGATAATACTTCAGCTAAGCTGTGTTTAGAAAAAAGATTGGTCATGCAGCACATTAGAAAAATCTGTACAATTGTTCCAGCTGAGATGAAAGAGGAGAAACCTGCATATTCGAGGTCCTGATTCTGCTTCCAGGGATCCTAAAGAAACCTTTCTGCTCCTGACACACTGGTCCCTGGCAGAGGATGATGGAGTGGGGCCAAAGCTAAGGCATTGCGCTACGGGTCAGTGCGAGGCAGCAGTCACTTTGTGCGGGGAAAGGACAACACAAGTGAGTAGGGATCAGGATTGACATTTCTACAGGAGAAATAAGGTATTAGAAAGGAACAGGACACTTTGGAAAGGCAGGAAAATGACTGTCAGGTGTGTTAGCATCCCTGCCTTTCTCCCCTCCACCTCTTCCACGAGGTCCTTCCCATCCCTCTCCGGCCAGGCTGGGCACTGTACGTACCGGTCTTCCAGGCATCCGGAGCCTGCAGGTCGGAGGTCTTCACAGCCCAGGACGCAAAGGCACAGAAGACGAGGCACATGTCTTTGTGGGTCAGCGCCAGCGGGACCTCAGGCCCTGCGAGAAGAAGAGCACGAGGGTTGGGGTTTTACACCACTTCCTCCGCCACAGCAGGCTCCATCCATCCAGGACAGTGAGTCCCTCGCACTCCCAGAGAAATACACCCCTGCCACACATTTTCCCTCCCAGAAGACTTTTTTTCACCATTGGTCAAGTTAAACATGTCTATTTAGGACTAAGGGATGTGTCTGAAGGAGAAGGGTGCATTTTTCACCCCTCTCGGTTTTGCATTTAGGAGAGAGCAATTCCCGGGCTGGCTGCCTGCACTGTGGGGCTGCAGGCAGACCCCTTCCTGCAGGACAATGCCCCGAGACGCACCCTGAGATGTCCACAGCTCCAGGACAACACAGACCACCCCGAGAAGCGCCGGCGCTCAGCATCCCACCACACATCCCACCTCGCTCCACCGGGTCCAGGCAGGCAGCCAGCCCCAGTGCTCTGCGTTTCTTTTTCTGCTGCAGTTCCAGCCCAGCATAACTTGAAGACATTTTGCTCCTGCGCTTATTTGATCAGGCTTTTAATTAAAACTGTCTTGTTAATTAGCTAGGACCATGGCAAAGGGTTTTTTCTCTGTGCAAACAGGCTGGAAGCTCTATTTTGAGGCTCCCTTTGCAATGACTCATTCATTGTTTGGTTTTCATATTAACTGTGAGGCACTGTGCCTGCAAGCATCATATAAGCTTTAAGATAAATACGCTGCCTGTCCTAGTGGGTCAGGCTTGCTCTCCCTTTATTCCTGTTTCTCTTACCTGCCTCCAGTAATGCTCAGGTAACCTCTGAGGTCTCTGGAGGGGGTTTTTCCAAAGAGCATATGTTCTAAAGTCCCCCTCACCTCTTTCAGCTGGAAGCCTCGGACACGTCCCACTTTGTGCACACCTTTTCCCCCAAAATATTAGATCAGTTAGCAGCCCAGCAGCCACTGCCTTGTCTCAGGGGCCTGAGTTCTTCAGACAGAAGGATTTTGCTGCTTTGCATCCCACTCCCTCATCAGAAACACAGGGATGTGGTTGTGCAGGCAGGTGGATGGCGCTGGGGTGGGGGATTCCTGGCTCTACCAGCCCTTGCTGTGTTTAATACACCCATCCACCACAGGAAATTTTTCTTGGCCAGATTGCAAAAGAATAGATTAAATCCAGAGTAATTTATATCCATGCAGAGGGAAACTGAACCAGCTAGGACAGGGACTTTGGACCAGGCTGAGTTTCAGCCTGTTAGAATCAGAGAATCCCAGAATGGTTTGGGTTGGAAAGGACCTTAGAGATTATCCAGTTCCAACCCCTGCCCTGGGCAGGGACACCTCCCACTAGCCCAGGTTGCACTCAGGTTGTCGTGACCACCTCTGCCTTGGGACTGGAGTCTGCGAGGAGCAAAATTATGCACAGAATACACCCAGATTCCCTGTCCATGCCTCCTGGCAGCCAGCCAGCAGCCCTCGCTTGCCATTAGGGACAATGTGAGCATCACGAGAGAGAGCCAGCGTGACAAGCACGTTCTGGTGGTGGCTTTAGCCATGCTTCCCCTGCCAAAGCTCCAGGGCGGTGGGAGCTGAGGAGCCCACCCAAGGCAGAGGCATGTCTCTGTGCACAGAGGGGCTGTCGGGCGGGGGGTCACCGTGCTTTACCTCTCAGTGCAAGGGCCATATCCAAACTTTCTGGGCGTCTTCCCACTGGGACAAGGGGGAGATTCTCTCCGGATCCTCTCCGCATGTGAGCCTGGGGGGCTGGGGTTTGGCCCCTGACGAGATGCATTGGCCTTTGCAGGAGGAACTTCAAAGCCCCCACAGCTTTCTTCACCTCGGAGGATGGAGTGATTGAGAAAATCCCTCTCCAACCCGCCCTGTTCCCAGGCCTGTCCGGAAAGAAGTGTTCATACACCTCAGGGACTGAGATAACCAGGGAGTCTTTGTCTGGAGCCAAGTCGAGATCCTCATTTTGCTGCTGAGCGTGGTCCAAGCTGCTGAACTTCTTTCGCTTCCTGTCTTTACCCTTGACTTTTTTCCTCTTTCCTTCTGGTTCATTGAAAAAATATTCATACAGTTCAGGCAAGGATATTTCCCTTTCCAAGGGTGTTGCCTCCTCCTCCACTGAGCTCCCCATTCCTTCTTCTTCCCCTTGGGAATCACAGAACAAATATTCGTACATCTCAGGCCAAGTCACGTCCAGGGTGTTTGCTGTTGTAGGGGCCCCAGCTGCAAAACAAGGGGGGCCCCGCTCCCGGGGGGTCTCAGCTGCAGGTTCTCCCTGAGCTCCATCAGCAGCATCCCCTCCGAACGCTGCCACGCTCTTGGGATGGAGAGGCTTCTCCGGCACCTCCTGGCATGCCTCTCCCGCTGGAGCCACAGCTCCGCTGGCAGGGATCATGGGCACAATGTCACGTACACCCGAGCCACCAGCCTGTGCTGGCTTTGCATGCTTGGTGGCCCTTGTCTTCCCCGGGGACTGTGTCCCCAGCTCCTTCACCTTCTGCTTTGGGGAAGGGCTCATGGATGGTTCGCTCTCGTCCGTGCCAGGGCTGGGCACTGGCCGCTTGCTCTCCCCTGCCTCCTCAATCCCCAGCTTCACCGGCGCAGGCTTGGCTGCCTTCTCCTTCCCTTTGCTCTTCCGTGAGGACAGTGGGGAGCCTAAAGCTGCCTTCCCGGGCACCCCAGCCCCCTGTGCCACAGCCCCTGCGGGCTCCCTGTCCCCTGAGGCTGCCTCCTCCTTCCCTTTGCTCTTCCGTGAGGACAGTGGGGAGCCTAAAGCTGCCTTCCCGGGCACCCCAGCCCCCTGTGCCGCAGCCCCCGTGGGCTCCCTGTCCCCCGGGGCTGCCTCACCAGCACCGGCTCCACGTTGCTTGCGGCTCTTTCTCAGCTGTCCTGGCACCTTGGGCCTCACGACGTCCGGGGAGCCAGCCGGGGAGCTCGGCTCGCCTCCCGCTTTCTCCCCGCTTGCCTCCTCCCGCGCTCTGGGTGCAGTCTCCAGGGACGGGCTCGGGGGGTGGTCCCGCAGGGGTCCCCGGAGCCCGGGATCCGAGCGGGAAGCGCTGCTAGGGCTGCCAGGAGTTTTTCTTGTCGAGACCTTCGGGGAGGCAGCTGGCACCAATGGAGCCGCCGGCAGTGTCACCACCGGGCTGCCATGGGGCTGTGACCCTCCTGCATCCCCTCCCGGTTCGGGGACTCTTGTCCCAGCTGGGTTGCTGGGAGGCTCCATGGCCTGGCTGCCGCTGGTTGCTCCCTTCTCCGATGCTGATGCCGACTGTGGTGCTGCTGCTTCACATGCTGTGTCCTGCCCCGGGCTGCCCTCGGCTGTGCCACCAGCCGGGCTGGGAATGGTGGCTGTGGGGGGACAGGGGGGCTGCGTCCCCTGTGCGCTGGGCATCGGAGCAGATGAAGGGCAGCCGGGCTTGTCGCTCTCGCACAGAAACCTGCCAACCGAGCCCAGGTCCGTTTCGTCCTCGCTGCCCGAGAGGAGGTCGGGCAGGGAGAGGTGCCCGATGGCAGGCCAGCGCAGGGAGGCGTCTCCGGGTACCCCACGTGGGGCTGAGTTTCCCGTGCCAGGCTCTGGCTTGCTGCCCACCCTGGCTACGATCTGCTCGTTTGTGCTGGCGCGGCAGTCCCTCCCCGGCACGCCGTCCCCTTGTTCAATGTCACTGAGACACTGCTCCTCGGCTGTGGCTAGGGCAGCCGGCGCTAGGTTGCACTCCTCCGAAGCCAAGAAGAACTCAGCCCAGTCCCTGTCGTTCAGCTGGATGCTGTACTCGAAGTTATCCATGCCTGCAGCGGCAAAGCAAGGGGAGGGGGACGATGAGATTGGGGTATGAGGAGGGGGCACCAGCAGACATAGCCGAGCTGTATGCTCCTAACCCTTTCCCCCCCAGGTTTCTGCCCTCCTTCCCTGCTGTCTGCATTCACTCATCCTCCCTTATTTCCAGCTGGAATCAGTGGGAAGCAGGGGCAGCTCCTGGCAGCCTCAGCAGGGCCAGAATCACGGTGCTGGACCATACCCCAGCCAGCAGCGAGACCACTGCCACCTCCTTGGGTCCCTCCTGCCTCTGGCCATAGCAGCACAGAGGGTTTGGAATTCCCTCCACGGCAGAACAGCAGAATCACACCTCACATACCCCTTTCCTACTCCCTTTGCCCACAACCCATGGAAAAAAAGAGGATTTATGCTTTTGAGCATTCCTGCCGCCCAAGCATCATGCATGAAGATAGCACGAAGCAGAGTCCAAACAAGGACATCTCAGCAAGCCACGGCAGCTCCTGCCGTACCCATGGCTCTGGGGAGGGGGATGTAACAGAGCCCAAAACCAGCAGGGAGGATCCAGCAGGAGGAGAAGAAGCAGAGAGATGACAAAGCTGCATCCTACCTGTACCACACTCTGAGCCGGTGATGGAGCCATTCAGAGAGCCACGCAGGAAAATCCTCCCAGCACAACATGATGCTGTACCCTTGACAGGGGGCAGAGCACAGAGATCGGCTCCAGCACAGAGATCCATTCAGGGGCTAAAAATAGACACCCTCCCCCCTGCCACCTCCCTCCCCAGGGTGTCATTTGAGATCCGAGGGTGATGGGTTCAGAGAGGGCAGGGCCATATATAGAAGCTGATGGGGAAGGCGCGAGGGTGCCAGCCAATGTCTTTCTGTCCCATAGCCCCTGGGGTCTCTGGGACCCCTCCTGATGCCCACTGCTCCCTTCTGCCCTCGGCCTGGGGCTGCTCCGTGGGACAGACATCAGGAAAGGGGTCCAGGCCCAGGTGACAGAGCTCACAGCCTTCAGCACAAGCTGGAGTGTGGCATCTGGATGGCAGCGACTGCTCTTTGTTTTAATCTATCCATCTCTTTGCCTCCATCTGTAGGTTACCCATCTCCAGAGTGACAAAAAATGCCTCAGGGGGATCGTTTGCCTATAGATAGCACTCCTAGGGTACTTACTGCCAGCCTACTGCAGATTTACATCAAAAGATCGAAGCCAGCATCATGGGCTTGTGGCAAACCTTGCGTGGTGCATCCCACGCTGCCCAGGAGCATCTGGTGCCAGTGGTAGCATCAGCCTTGGGTCCAACACTCAGGGTAAGCCTGGCATGAGGGGGTTACAGGGGAAGCAAGCGGCCGAGGGTGGGTTGGTGGGTCAGCAACCAGAGCCTGAAATAGCCCTCAGCTCCCACGAGTCCCGGAGGCT
This sequence comes from Syrrhaptes paradoxus, assembly GCA_013400615.1. Taxonomy (NCBI): domain Eukaryota; kingdom Metazoa; phylum Chordata; class Aves; order Pterocliformes; family Pteroclidae; genus Syrrhaptes; species Syrrhaptes paradoxus. The sequence continues at coordinate 175,153 of VZTO01005155.1, forward strand.
GCCTCTTACTGCGTGCCCTCCCCTGTCCCGGGGCCAGAAATAGATGCCCTGAAGTAGCTGCCAGCAGCACCGTGCCCGTAAGGGCCAGCCCAAGCCCAGCTCCATGCCCTGCTGCCCCGAGGGGGGCCAGCACTGCCCCCAGGCTCCGGACACCCCTGGGGTCACCAGGCTGCTGCAGACCCCAAACTGGAGAATGCCAGTGTGCAGGTGATGCGGGAGCCAAGAGGGACCCACGTGTCTTGCAACAGCCTTGGGGTCCTCAGTGGGGCTGGGGTCCCTGCTGCGTGCTCCAGGGAGCTGGGACCAGCACCCAGCTCCTGCCCCGCAAGCTGGAGGGCAGCTGTGCCCCTTGCCCTGCCCTGCCATCACCCGCCATCCCGCGGGAAGGAAGCTCCCCGTCGCGGCTGCCTTCCCACTCTACACAGCTGGGGAGCAAGCCAGGAGCACGCAGCCCACCGGCAGCCGGAGCTGAAGTGTGCTGCTCCGCACCGCCGGGTAAATATTGACCAGGACACACTTCCTTTCTCTGTGCTCCAGGCTGACGCATGCAGGGAGCTTGTCGAGCCGAGAAAATATGGAAGGAAAGAGATCTGCTGTCTTCCCATCCTATCTCATTTCTGATCTGGCTACACCCTTCTCCCGCTCCCCCTCACACGCGCTTGCAGACGCAGAAGGGAAACCAACTGGCTTCCTTTTCTTGGCTGCCGTCGACTTCCTTCCCTTTGAGTCCGGCAGCCGGGGTTAGTCAGAGAAACCTTTAAACTCTGCCTTGCAAACCGCAGTAGAGAACATAAAAGAGACGAGAGGCAGCGAGACGGAACTGGAAGCCAGCAGCGGGCTGGCGGCCGGCGTTATCAGTGTCACATTGAAAACCCACGCGGGAGCAGCCGTACACCAAACCCAACAGGAACTGCACACACCCCGCCGCGTGTTCCACCCCGGCCTCGGAGACACAAACACGTCTCGATGCGGGAGACATCCAAGTATTTGTTTAGCTGGCCAGGGTAAAGCCCACACACCGTCCTTGGGGAAATTCCGCATCTGCTGGTGCTTCCCTGCCTTCCTCTGGGGGGGCCATAAGAGCGCAGCGGGGACTTCAAGGGCAAGGCACGCTGTCCCGAGCCACGCCGGCTGCAGGAGGGACATTATGCCATCTGTGAAGGACATCCAGCAGTCGCAGCCTGCACAGACCATCTCTGATTACCTCCTGGCATGTGGTGCGTGCCCCTGCACCTCTCTGGGATACCTGGCTCCAGCCCTCCAGAGCTGGCTCCGATGCCAGATGCTGGGATGCTGCAGGGCGGCTCCAGCATCTCTGGACCAACACAATGGGTGGACATCACCTGCCAAGCTGTGGGCAGGTGGGCACAGGTCTACCCACCACCTCCCAGCACTTCCAGTATCGACGCTTTGGTATTAAGGCCATTATATAAATAACTAACGTCAATGTGTAATTAGAGAAGGGCCTGAAATAAAGCAGCAGATGAGGTTCCTCTGCCTGATGACACAGGACACAGCGTGGGAGAAAGAGCCAGAATCAAGGGTCAAGGGCATGGAAAAAGGAGCTAGGCAAGAAAACTGGGGGTGCCATGGAGGGAAGGGCATTTCCTTTGGCACAAAGACCCCTTCTGTGGCTTCAGGCTCCCCTTTGTCACTGCCAGTATAATGGGACTTCAACAGACTGGCAGGGGGGAAAGGAGCTACCAGAGCTGTAGAGAATAATACTCTAAGATAAGCAATTTCCTATGCAGGAAACTCCATTTGGGAAAATTCTACCTTCACAGAGCTTTTAAAATCAGCACAAAAATGTCACGAGGATGGAGCTTTGGGCTGAATTCACTGCCGAGACAAGGCAGACAATGCAGAGAAATGTGAGTCTGATTACAAACACGTTCTCCCCGCCTGGATCTAGACCCATCACATGCTGTGTGTTAGAGGAGGAAGAGAGGGATGAGTTTGCAATGGGAAAAAAAAAAAACCCATAAAGGGAAGAGAAATACATCCNGTCACGAGGATGGAGCTTTGGGCTGAATTCACTGCCGAGACAAGGCAGACAATGCAGAGAAATGTGAGTCTGATTACAAACACGTTCTCCCCGCCTGGATCTCGACCCATCACATGCTGTGTGTTAGAGGAGGAAGAGAGGGATGAGTTTGCAATGGGAAAAAAAAAAAACCC
>VZTO01005155.1:179225-196511 GCA_013400615.1 Syrrhaptes paradoxus
AAAAAAAAAAAAAACATAAAGGGAAGAGAAATACATCCAGAGCTTCAGGAGTAAGACTGCATTGGCCCTTGCTGCTTCCCACTGCCTGGGACAGACAGCTCTGTTTATGGCCGTTTTCTCTGCCTTCTTCCACTTTGGCTTGATCGTCATCCTTCAGCCTCGGTCACTGATATAGTGTGGCCATGTCTGTCCATCTCTGCCTGGTCCCTGGACGCTGGTCTTCTGCTCTCACAGCACCAGCCCTTCCATCTTGGGATCTCCTCCTTGATCTGATTCATTTCTCCCCTTCCATAAGTTCCTGTGAGGTACAAACTGCCATGTAGAAGCTCATCCCTTCAAGTCCAGGAGTTGGGAATGCCAGGCTGCTCAGGCAGAGCTTCGCTGTTGCACTGCTAACAGCCATGAGACCTCTGTTGTGATGGGGAGAAAGCAAACAGGGAATTTACAGATCAGATCTACCCCACAGAAAGCCTGGAAGCACAGTCAGTCAGTCCGAGCTGAGGAAGGGGTTAAGTCTGCATTGAAACTCAGAGTGCCATGAAGCCCTAACCACCAGTCTGGTTTTGCTGGTTTGGGGGCAGGTGAGTGGCTAAGGAACTGTCACCCCCAAACCATCAGAGGTCTGCATTGTTTTTTGCCTAAACTCTTTAACTATTTTTTTTTTTTGCCTGAAACTCACTCCCCAGGCTCTCTTAAAATTCAGACCCATGCTTCCCAAGCAGCCAGCAGTGGGCTCACTCAAAGGTCAGCCTTCGCCGACTTGAAACTCAGCCCGCGCTCGCCTGAAACTCTGCCAAGCTCTTCCAAAAGCCTCGTATCCTGGCCTGAGTTTCGGGTTGCTAATCCAAGTCTCGCTGAGTTTCAGGTTTCGGTGCAAGCTTTGGCTTTGCTCTACACAAGAATAGCTTCAGGCCACATCTCCTTGGCTGGACCCTTCCTACCGGGCAGGGGTGGCAGAGGGCAGCCACCTCCAACGCCAAGAAAGAGGAGCCAGGGGAAGCGGGGCACCCAGCTGCCTCAGAGGCACAGGACAGGGATGGGTCCGATATCCGTGACCGTAGGGGCAGGTTCTGCAATTCCCCAGCTTTGCCTCTCTCTGGGCGATGCCACCCAGACCAGCTGCAGGGCTGAGGGTCACCGTCCCCTGCCCCAGCATGGTGCACAGACAGAGAACCTGGCAGGACGAGCCACAGGAGCAGTTGATAGCCATCGAAGGACACGATGGACNTCCTGCGAGGTACAAACTGCCATGTAGAAGCTCATCCCTTCAAGTCCAGGAGTTGGGAATGCCAGGCTGCTCAGGCAGAGCTTCGCTGTTGCACTGCTAACAGCCATGAGACCTCTGTTGTGATGGGGAGAAAGCAAACAGGGAATTTACAGATCAGATCTACCCCAGAGAAAGCCTGGAAGCAGAGTCAGTCCGAGCTGAGGAAGGGGTTAAGTCTGCATTGAAACTCAGAGTGCCATGAAGCCCTAACCACCAGTCTGGTTTTGCTGGTTTGGGGGCAGGTGAGTGGCTAAGGAACTGTCACCCCCAAACCATCAGAGGTCTGCATTGTTTTTTGCCTAAACTCTTTAACTATTTTTTTTTTTTGCCTGAAACTCACTCCCCAGGCTCTCTTAAAATTCAGACCCATGCTTCCCAAGCAGCCAGCAGTGGGCTCACTCAAAGGTCAGCCTTCGCCGACTTGAAACTCAGCCCGCGCTCGCCTGAAACTCTGCCAAGCTCTTCCAAAAGCCTCGTATCCTGGCCTGAGTTTCGGGTTGCTAATCCAAGTCTCGCTGAGTTTCAGGTTTCGGTGCAAGCTTTGGCTTTGCTCTACACAAGAATAGCTTCAGGCCACATCTCCTCAGCTGGACCCTTCCTGCCAGGCAGGGGTGGCAGAGGGCAGTCACCTCCAATGCCAAGAAAGAGGAGCCAGGGCAAATGGGGCACCCAGCTGCCTCGGAGGCACAGGACAGGGATGGGTCCGATATCCATGGCTGTGGGGGCAGGTTCTGCAATTCCCCAGCTTTGCCTCTCTGTGGGCGATGCCACCCAGACCAGCTGCAGGGCTGAGGGTCACCATCCCCTGCCCCAGCGTGGTGCATGGACAGAGAACCTGGCAGGACGAGCCACAGGAGCAGTTGATAGCCATCACAGGACACGCAGGACCCAAACTGGGATGAAGTATAGCAGCACAGAGTTAGCCCACTGCATTGTTTTAATCTGCAGCATAGTTTAATAACACCAGACCAGTGCAGGGGCTCCTGTGGCTGTAATGTTTCTGGCTCAGGACCAGCAGCTGTAAGCCAGGTGACTGCTGTCATGTCACAGCCATCTCGCTTTTCATGTTGCTCACTGATGTGAGACAAACCAAGGATGCCAAGCTCTCTGTAAGTCATACCCAAACAGATAGAGATATTCTATTTTTTTTTTTACAAGTCTTGAAAAGAGGCTGCTGGGCTGAAATTCCAGCTCACAGAAAACGGAGTTTCACCACTGAATCCACCAGGATCAGTATTTTCCCCTCTGCAACTCATTTTTCATGCCATTTCCACTAGATGTCACTTACAGCCAGAAAGTTAGCAGTTTCCCTAGATTTTTCACCTCTTCCTGCACAGGTCTGTGCTAACCCTAAAAAGGAGGCTTAGAAGTCCAGGACGTGAGGACTGTAATGGCATTAGAGCAGGCAGGGTCACAGGCTGTAAGGGAGGGGTGCAGGGGAAGCTAACAGCTCCTGAGCATCCGTCCGGCTGCTGTGGTGCCTGTAGAGGAAAGGAAGGAGCTCGGAAAGGAGTGAGGGCTGCCCAAGCTCAGCATGGGAGCAGGTGAGATTGCACCTCTCACTTCTGGAAGCAGGCTCTCTGCAAGACAGATGCCATTGTATCAGCTACTTTCAGCTTGCCCCTAAAAGTTTAACCAATTATTTTATCCGTGCTTAGCAAAAAAAACCAAAGTATTTTGGGCAATCCCAGCTGGGGATGAGGAGATCCTCAGCCCCATGTGGTAAAGGCAGAAAGCGAAACTCATAGGAGCATGAGCTGGGGTCTTGGGCCACCTCTTTGATATTCTTTTTCTCCTGCACCCAGCATCGTGACATGAGGGAGAGGCTGCTTTGGGCTGGAACAGCGGAGGGGAAGGCACTCCTGGGCAGCATGCTGACTCCGGCCCTCGGCAGTGAGAGCAAGCTCCAGGATGAGATGTGGAAAGAGAGAAGGACCTGAAACATTCTCATAGAGTGTCAGCTTGGCAAAGCTCTCCCCTCCCCTTCCTGGCTGTGGGCCTGGAAAGGGCAACGGTAGCTGGACCTGCAGCCACAGCTCCAGTTTTCTGTCCAAGTTGCTGATTAATTATGTTTTGGGTTGAAAGGGCCTCCCCTCCCACCCCAGCCCCAAATGTAAGCTGTTCCACATCTGCAGGACTCTTGTCAGTCCTCAAGGTCCTGGTTTCTTCACCTCTGCACTTCCCACCCCCTTCCAAACAGATCCTATTCCCAGCTGAACGGGGCATCGTGGTCGTGTTATTCTAACTCCCAGCGTATCGGCCACTCCACTGATCTCAGCCCACCCACTGTCAGCAGCTTCAAAGAGCAAAGGAAAGGTCAGGTTGCAAACACAACAGACACCGGTAGCTCCTTGCACACGGCTGCTCGGCTCACCCGCTCTCCCGAGGGCAGGAGAGCCCCCGAGCAAAGGCTCCAGCTCTGGGGGAGGCTGCCTTGTGCAGTGCTCCAGTCTGGCTTGAATTAAATCAGCCGGGGAGAACCGATGACATTAACCCTCTGAAGGCTGGGGGTGTAAAATGGGAATCCCAAAAGTCTTGTTTGTTCTGGAGAGCTGCACTCCCCTCTGCTCACAGGGAAGTGCTTCCAAAGCATCCCCAGACGTGCCGGCACTGCTTACCGCAGGTAGGGACACAGACCTGGTGCCAGCTGTTGAGGAGGGAGCGGTGCCAGGCAGCAGCCCTGCAGAGCATCGCTCTGTGCAGGCTGGTCCCCAAAGCCCAAAGAGTCCAAATGCCACTGTCAAAAAAGCTAAAGCTCTCTGCAAACTGAAGGCTCCCAAGGACCTGCCTACATCATTCACCTGCTTTTGAAACACGCTGCCTTCCGTCACCTGTGAATTAAAAACCCCAATCCTCTGAATAGCTCTTTCCAGGGAGTTAATTTGTTTTCACTTTTTGAATACAAAAGCCCCACAGAGAATCATAGCCAAGAGAATAACAACCAGTGGTGCTTATCTCCTCCGTCTGAAGATTATTACAGAGGTTTCTGAGACAAAATTAGGATTAGAGCTGGGCCAGTCCCACCACAATTCTTGATTACCCATTCGAGTGCCTAAGGCAGTGTGTGTGCTTGGAGGGCTCCCAGCAGCCGGGCTAGAGCAGCAAGGGTAAAGGGGTAAAGCCTGAGTTGGGACAAAGCAAGGAGACTTATTTACATCCCAGTAACACCTCCAGCTCCTGCCTGCCTGTGAGGGGAGCTGGTTCTGCTGGGGAGCCCAGCGCAAGGGAGAAAAGCTGTGCAGAACATGGAGAGAACAGCCAGACACGAGGTGACAGGAGATGCAGAAGCGCAGGGCTGGGACATAATGTTCCAGAGATCGCTGGTGTCCCAGTTTCGGTGACAAAATCAGAAATCAGAGCCTGGCTGGCTCCAGGGGCCCTTGTCCACTAGACTGGGACGGATCAACTGGCCTTCACAAGTCCTGATCTTAGCTGTAGGATGCCTTTGTAGTGCTGCGGTCAGGGAACAGAAACATCTGGGCAGGATTCCTCTGCCCTATCTGCAAAGCATAAACAGTGATTAGGGACAGAGAGTTATTTGGGACCGTTTAACTGGGCTGTGCACACACAAGCGAGTGTATCCAAACACGGTTCCGTCTGATGGAGAGGACAGACCTCCCAGGCAGGTCTGGGAGCTCCCCCACACACGTGCAGCTTGAGCTGGATGAGTGTGCTGCCTTCACGGATGCAGAGCAGCTTCCTTACAGCAGGCTTCCTCCCGCACTCATCCCCAGTTGCACCAGCCCATGTTGGGAGCTCCCTGTTTTCCAGCACAATGACTACCGCCCCTAAGCACACACATACCGTACACAGTCTGCTGGCCGTGGATCAATCTGCCTCCGAGCAGAACCAAACAAACCTACCTCCCTCTATCAGGCTATTGTCTTTTGAGGAAATGTTATTGTTCCACTCTTTGAAATAATGCTTCAGCAAAACCCTTCCCTAGGAGTGATTTCTTCCCATCTTCCTGTCTCCCTACACCACATCTGGGAATCCTGTTTTAAATGCACATTTTTTTCCTCCTCTTCTTACTGAAAGTAAGATGTTTTTTCCCCTATTCCTTGTGACTGGGGTGGATGTGTAGCTTGCGTTTGTATTTGCATACCAGTTATTTGGGTTCTGGCTGGGGACTGGGAGTTTCTGAGCTATTGAGTTCCTTTGCATGCTGCAAAAAATATTGTGCTTCTTTGAAAAGAATTTAAGGTAGCAAATCCTGGCCTGGGGTGACAGCAAGACTGTTTCTCAGCTCCAGTAAGGCTTTGTGCTGGCAAGGGCACAGAGAAGGCAGTTCCAGGACCCATGCAATGGAAAGTGGATGAGGTCTGGGGTGTATTTTAGGTCACCCTAGCCTTTTTGTGTGACCTTGCTTGGGGCTCGCTCTCTCTTCTTGTGTTTCAGTGCCCTGGCTGTAAAACAGGGATGCAATAGCTCCTTTGCCTGTTCAGCACATCAGCACTGGCACCCTTTCCCCTTCTGCCCTGTGCCAAGCACAACAAAGTACCACTCTGGACTGGAGCCTCCAGACACTGCTGTAATAACAGTGCTAATAATAATGACAGCCCAGATGCACAGCGCAAATGGAAATCTCTGTGCTACCTGGGGCTGCCAATGACTAATCTCTGGCCATTGATTTAGCAGCTGAGACCAAGCTGTAGAGACAATAACAACTGCAAAGACAGGAGCAGGCACCAGAATTACAGCTGGAGTGAGACGGAAGGCTTGGGAGGAGCACGCTCGATCCCTTCTCTCCTGTAGCAGTGTGTAGGACAAGATGATCATAAAAATGCAGCATTTCTACCTTGCATCTCCCCCATCTGAAGCTAGTCCTGTCCGCAGCTGTGACCGTGACCTGACCTGAAAGCATCATCCCACCATAAGCATCCTCCAAGCCCTTTCCCCAGAGATACCCAAAGCTCCTCTCCCTCTTTCCTGCGCAGGCAAAAGGACCATACCTCAGTCTTGGTGCCACACAGCCCCATCTCCCCCATCCCCATCCTTCAGTGGGGTACCCCCCGGGCAGGGAGCCTCGGCTGAGCTAATCAGCCAGAGATAATTGCCCAGGCAACAGCCTGGAGTCGGGGATGGGCAAGGGGCTGGTGAAAACAGAGGCTGAAACGAGTCAGGCAGCAGCTGACTGTTCATGCACCTTTCTATGTCTCCCCTGGGGGATAGAGGCTTAGAAAAAATCCCGGCATGGGACCCAGGGCTCCCCTCTTCTGGCATCTTAACAAGAAGCAGCTGCTGGAGGCAGTGAGGAATCGCACAAGGAAAAAAGGCCCCATTGCATTAATTAAAGGTCAGGGGGCCATTCCAGAGGCTTCCCAATTACCTCTGGAAGAGTGTCGCTAATGTGAGATAATGATGTCATACCGCCGCTAATGAGGCAGGTTATCCAAACCCCAGGTCCCCCATGAACCCCCCCCCATTCCCCAAGAGGATGTGCGATCCCCAGCGGCCCAGCCAGAGGGAAAATGGCCACTCTTCCCCCTCGCTCCCCTCCGACCCGCCTCACGCGGCCCTGACGGATAATGGGAGGCAGGAGGAGAGGCCGCAGCCCTCTTTGAGGTTTTTTTTTTTTGTGCCGAGAGTGTCTCAGCAAGGCCCCTTCTCCTCTTGCGCGGTGAATTGCTCCTCAGAAGCGATGTCAACAGGATATTGTTCGCCACTGACCCCGCTCAGGCCCAATCCAGCCCCATTAGCGTTCCTTAATTGAACATAATTTGGAGATGAAAATCCGCCGCCCGCTATGGAGGGCTCTGGGCCCTCAGCTCCACACACCCCCGGGCTGGGGGTTCTCCCACAAGGATGGTGGATCGGCCCGGCCGGGGAGAAAGGCCACCAGCCCTCCTCTGCTGTGGCCCTCTCAGCACCGGGTGACACCGGCTCCTTCACGCTGAGAGGCGGGGGACACGGCATTTCGATGGGACAGGCCCCTCTGGGGAGCAGCCATGTTCTCACCTCCCCTCAGACCTGAGCTCCCCAGGGGGGCTGTGCTCCCAAAATCTGCTTTGTCTGGTAAAATGTTGACTAAAGCAGCCACACTGGGGGTCTTAGGTCAATATTGGTTTTGGGGACAGATGAAAAAAATGTTGAAATGTTCGATTCTACCCGCCCTCAGCTCTTTGTCTGGTGGCTCGGGCCCCGGGAGGGAGGTGAGGAGACAAAACACTGTAACAGAGATTAAAGAAAGCCCACAAATGAAAAAATAAAAAAAGCCACAGGGCCCCAAGTTCTTTGAATGGGAAGAGGAAAGGGGAGAGAAAACCAGAGAAGCGCCCAAAATAAAAACCAACGCATCTGGAGTTGAGAGTTGTCCATCCCGAGCTCCAACAGCGATGGGGAAGGGGGACAGCTGAGGAGGGGCTGAGGAGGGGCTGAGGAGGGGCTGAGGAGGGGCTGCTCCCGATCGAATTCCTCAAGGGCAGCAGCAGGCAGCACCCCACAGGCTCCGTGCCTGTCCTGGGAGCAATGGGCTGGTCTCAGCCTCTCTCCTAGCGAGGATTGTGGCAAAGAACGCAGCCCGGCAGCCATGGTCTGGCTGCAAAGGAGGGAACCACGGAGGAGAAGCTGCACAGTTGCAGAAAAGCTGCGGCCACAGCCTCTGTTGCAGAGGGCAGCGGTGTGGAAGAGCACCGACCCAGTCCCCCGATGTGTTCTGTAAAACAGGCAGGGTTCCTGATGGCCACTTCTGCAGAATTCATGCTTAGGAGAAATCATGCTTCAGAGAGAGGGAGAGCAATTCAGCACCCGCCCAGCTGCTCCCTCTTGAAGCCATGGATCCAGCTGAATTCACCATGCGGCTCTTGGGAGGTGATTAGAGGTTATCAGCAGCTTCTGCTTGGCCTCTCCCTCTTGTGTTTCCTGCTGTTTGCTCAGGTAGTTTCTGCAACAGCACTGATTTGTTCCCTCACCAGGCACTGTCCCAAGCCGCCTCCTTCTTTACGTCTTGCCTTTTGCCTTTCCAGATAATCTCTCTTTCAACGCAAAGTACTTATTTCCAACCGACTCAACAGTAGAAAACCACAGGAGGAATCGCGATAGAAAGAACAGGAGCTAGCAAATTAGGAGAGCCCTTGCCCTTGCCCTAAGCCTGAATGACCTGCAGAGCTGCTGGAAACTAGCTGGAAGGGGCAGGTCAGGAGACAGAGAGAGGTGCGAGAAAAAGAAGCGATTTCTGCCAGCCTTGAGGCTAGGGAGATGGGAAGTCTCCACTATCCCAATGTGGCTTTACCCAAGATCAGACCCACATCAAGAAACTGCTTCTGCACATGGGGGTTGCCTCCAAGTAAACTGTAGTGACACCCATCCCCAGAAGAGCTGCGAAACCATCCCCTGTCCCCAGCACAAACGGAATCCTTACCCACGAGCATGCACATAAAATAAGCAAAAGTCTTTTGGAGCAAGAGCTGCCAGCTGCAATTTATCAGGCAACAGGAACAGACAGCACATGACTGGAAGTGAGGGAGCGTTTGCAGGGGGAGGCAGAGGTGGAGGGAGCAAGAATCTCCGAGTTCTCCCAGGAAGGCAGAGCTGAGAAGTGCCGGGGTTATTAATTATCTGCAGTTTTCATCCCTCCCACATTCTGAAAGGAAAAAAAAAAAAAAAGAAGTTGTCAGGGCAAATGAAAATGGGCGGGAGAGAGAAAAGAGATGAAAAGACAAAAGGCAGAAAAAGGAGGAGCGGAGGGTGTGCTGGGATCAAGCTTTGCTGGAGAGAGAGGGTGCCAGGACCAGGAGAACGCAGCGTTTGCTGATAAGGAGCTTTCTTGCCCGTAGGGATCCTATTAATTCTCCTAACGTGCTGCAGCGGCCAAGGGGTGGGGTATTTTCTGTTTGCCAGTACGATTACGTCTGCTCCCATGGCTCCCCCAGACTGGGTGGGATTTTTCCAGGCACTTTACAGATCAGGCTAAATCAACAAAATTTTCAAGTGTAGCCCTAACCTGCAGTAAAGGAAGAGACTGGGAAGGGCTGGAGCACTAAACCCTGACCTTTGCTAATCCACAGGCAATAACTCCAGGCGAGAAGAATGCTGCAGGCAATGTCAGACTTTGCTCTCCCTATGGGCAACATTTTTAACCTTCATAGCAGACGGGTTTTCCTGTCAACTTGTAGGCAGCAGCTGTGGGTCAGGGAGTTACGGTGGAGCTGTGAAGCTGTCAGCCGCCCTGTGAGCGATGGGATGCTGGCAGGCCAATTCCAGCAGTGTCTGGTGGGAGGGCCACAGGGCTTGGACCTTCAGGAAAGCTGTGGTGCGCTGCTGGCCTCCCAGGAGACTTCATTCGAAACAGCACCTCCCTTTGCTTACTTCTTCATTTCTAAAATGGGGATAATGAGGCTGAGACCTTGGAGATGTTACTATAAAAAACCAACAACTGTGTAGCAACGGAGGTTTTTACAGCAGGCTGGGAAGATGCTCCTGGTTCCAACCAAAATATGGATGTTCTGAGCAAATTCCTTTAATCATCTGTTAGCATCAGGACCCTTACTAGTGAGCCAGAGCCTCATTTTTGGTTCAAGTTCTCTCGTCCCCAGTGTCCTCCTCACTCATAATGCAAATACAGGCTGTCACCAAGCACCAGTTTTATGCAAAAACTTGCCTGTTGCAGCATACAAAATATCTCCTAGCTAAAAAAAAATAAATTAAATAGATAGCTGCAAAGATAAGTAACACCTGCATGCAAATCCATCCTCAGCCCTCCTCCCTTCTTGCCCAGTGCCCATCACGGGGTACCCACTGGCCCATGGCAGAGGCAGAAGCAGAGGTTTCTGTTGGGAACATTGCTGCCCAGATAGAGGCTGATCTATCCGCGCTGGCACATTTTTTTGCGGCAGGGAAGGGGTGCAGAGAGGTTTACATTATAAACAAGAGGCAGATGGAGTGATTTGATGGTGTCCTGGGGCTCGCTCCAGCAGGACACACGCAGTTCCCAGCTCTGTGCTGCCTAATGATAAAATCAAAGGCCTTCTCCCAGCTGGGAGCACGGATGCAGGATTCCCACTGGACACATTGCGAGTTATGGTCCCTGCCCCCAAATACTTAAAAAGGTAAGAAGGCAATCTGTGACAGATGAGCAGATGTGCCTTGCTCATGGGGCTCCAGGCCACAGCAAGACCTCACCTGGTTGGAACCATGCCGTGCCACGTTATAATTGGCACCACTGCCCTTTCCATGCAGCTCCTGCTCCATCCAGGCGGGGATAAGGATGGTGACTCAAGAAAGAAAATGACTGGGAAAGGGCCTGGACCAGATCTGTGCTGATAGAATAGCTTCACTGATGCCAGATTCTGCAGACAAGGACCTGGCCTTCAGCTTTTTAAACTGTCTCCTTTGTCCTGCTGTCTGCCTTGAAGCCTGACTGTAAATCTGGGGGACGGTTGTTTTCCTTTGCAACCTGCAACTGACTTCTCTTTAAGCAGAGAATAAACAACGCAGTCTGTCGCCTCTGAGTTATGGGGGAGTTTAGAGGCGGCAAGTGTGAAAAAGTTAATTGCCTAACACTCCAGTTAATCACCCGGAGTGCAAAGTGCTGGGGTTCCTTTGCAGGGCTCAGCCTGTGAAAGGTGCCAGGGCTACCCCTCTGTTAGACCTGCCACCGTCACCTTATCAAGGGCTCAGTGCTGGCTGCAGCGTGGCTGCCAAGAGATGCCACTGACAGATGCTAACCTGTGCCTGCCTCGCAACTGTCCAGATTTTGCAATCCCATCCATTGCAGCTCTCAGCCCCAGACACAGAAGCTTGGAGGCTTTTGTGCTCATGTGGATTTGCACCAATGGGGGTAGCAGGGAGAAAAAACCCTTGGTGGCTTTCTTGCAACTCCCTCAGATATTAGCAAAGCCATCAGAGAGTGCTGCCTGCCAGGGACCCTGGGGGCTAGCGTGGTGCCAGTTGTCATGGAGCACAGGTAGTTCTCATCCATAAAGTAAAAAGCAAGCACTTGGCAGGCAGAGAATTGCCCCAGGTGGATTCCCTCTTCCCAAGCAATGATTTTCATGTGACCCCTGCATGCCCTCCTCGCGCACACGGCTCTGGAGACAGGCATGGCAGCGTTTTGGCCTGATTTCATCAGGAGATTTTTGCCGTGCAGCATCTCCGACAGAGCCAGGGGTGGGGGGCGGCACTGGTGGATGTTTCTGGTTCTGGTTCATGTTAAAGCAAGGGGCTAATGGGATCCATGTGACTCGGCTATTTCTCTGGAGGAAGAGCTCCTTTTTTGCGATAGAAGCACAGATGTCAGGGAGCCTGCCTGCAGTTTGTAACTCCCGGGGAGGCTGCGGCTGCGAGTGCCAGACACGCAGAGCCAGCGGTAATGCCTCCGGAGGCAGACAGCTCATTAATGTCCATCCCTCCGCGCGGCTCCCCCGGAGAAGGTGCGTCACCGGGAGCTGTCGCATTCTCTGCTTGCCCTGGGTGGGATTAGCGGCTCCCCGAGGAGCTAGCTGCGGTTCAGAGCCAGGAACAGCATCCTGCTTTTGAAGCTCCCCTTCGCAGCACGCCCGTGCACGCGCGCGTGTGCGCACACGTGAGGAGGCGAGAGCGCACGCATTGCAGCTCTGCTCATCGCGGAGGATGGGGAGCCGGGGGAGGAGGGTGCCTGGAGGAAGGCACGCAGGACTTGCTGCTGCCAGGCTCCAGAAAAAGAACGTCTGCCTTTTCATCCTGTCGACAAAGCGCCTTTGTGCGATGCCGCGCGGAGCCAGGCGCTGCCCTGCACAGCTCAAGGCTGGAGGAAAGGGGGGGGCATTCCTTCCACCGGCTTCAGGAGCTTCGCCGGGGGGGAGATTTTCAAGAGAGGTGTTTACCTGAGAGGGTGTTGGCATAGCACAGCCCGACCCCAGCAGCTACAATGCTTACAGCCAGCACAGGGATCCTTTGCTCTCCCAAAAGAGACAGCCTGGTCCAGGAGCAGATGAGCTGCTCTCGTAGACAGAGCCGCTCAGCCTCTGCCTCTTGCAGAGAAGGAAACCAGTCTGGTTCATCCTCCCCCAGTGACTCCAGGAGCTACCCAGGCTGGACTAGGGGATGGAGTTGGTCAGACCCCCTTCTCCTGTGAGATCTGGCCACTTACCCACTGACACTCCTAATTTCAGCTTCAGTTTCCCTGGGGCTCTGCTCCTCAGTGCTGAAACAAGGATAAATATTCATGTGTTGCCCATGTGTTTGTCTGACAGCATGGCAGGGGCTTGCCCTTGGACAGCATCTGGCCCGCCAAGGCTTTTATCCATCAGTGCCAGGGGGAAATGCGAGCAATATTCCAGCAGCAGTGGCATGTGTGGGATGGAGCATCTTTCCCACCAAGCTGCAAACTTCTCTTGACAAAGCCATGGCATTAAAAGGCATTGTTCTGCTTCCTCCCCTCCTCCCTGTCTGGCACTGCTTCCCAGGCAGCCCAGCACCACTTGGGGATGTTTATCCCCCTCTCAGGCTGAGTGTGAAACACTAATTGCTGTTGACACTTGCCAGGCTGGGACATTTAGCACACTGTCCCCCCCCCCAGCACACACACACTTTGGGTGCTGAAAACTCCCCTGGAAGCAGCAATGCTGAGTGCAAAGTCTGCCCCTGCCCTCACCCACTCACACCTCTTGGGCAAGAGTTGGACCTTGTCTCCTCTGGCCCTCTGCAAAGCACGTGGCGGTTCCAGCCGGGCTTTTCCCCACCTACACCTCTGCCGGGCTGAGCCTGGAGAGCAGCACCGTGCTCTGTGCCATCTCCTCTGGGTAGAGGTGCCCAGCAGCACCTGGAGATGTATGAAAGGCTGGCACTTCCCTTGGCCTTCCAGAGCCTGGTGTTTGGCTTGTGGATGTGCCCACACCTCTCCTTGACTCCTTCTGGCACACACAGAACCTCTTCTTCCCCGAGACTGACTAGACCTTAGGTTGCACATGGCGAGACACATTTTTCCCCATCCAGCATATGCCCAGCCACGATGTTCTGCTTTGGATACGAGAGTGTTTTCAGGCATCTCCATTCAGCCTGCTCTCACAGAGCTCCCTGAATTTGGGGTCTACATGCACAGCTCAGCCCTGGTTTGGACCAAGTATTGCTCTGGCAGCCAGAAATGTCATCTGGGGATGAGATATCATGACAAGAAGGGATGGTGGTGACAGAGTGGATGGGAGAGCGCTGTAGTAGGACTGGGATGTGATGGGCTGATGTCAGGGGAAGGGGCAGAAGGGGCAGAAGAGTACAAAAGCCTCTCAAAGCATCAAGTGTGGCAGGAGCTAGCTCCATGGCTTCCCAGCCTCGCACTCAAATCCATGAACAAAAACTCTTTCAGAGCCCTTTCAAGAGGAGCCAAGGGTAGCAGTTGGTGTCTGGAGGCAACACCCACAGCATGAGGGTGGCCAAGCTGCTGCTTGGGCTGGACTCATTGTCTGCTTCAGAGACATTGTCCCCCGCTAATTGAGAGGCCAGTCCCAGGAGGGGACATCAAGCCTCCAGAGCAAACCCCGAGGGATGTGCTTCACTGGGAAAGGTCTGTTTCTCAGCCACGTCTGCACGGCTGGCAGTCCTGTCAGACACGGGAGATGCACTTGAAGCCATGCCAGCTGCCCTCCAGCTCTGGGGACCAGCCTGCTTCTGCAGCAGAGAGGATAAAGGCGGCAGGGATGGGGACGTGGAGGGACCTCTGGGACCAGCGGTGCTGCCCAGGTCCATCCTGTCTGAAACAAAGGGGTGACGGCTCTGCCTGGCCTCCCTGAGCTGCTGCCCTCCCTCCTGTCACTGAAACGGTTAAGTGCTTGCAGATGAAAGGCATCCTGGGGATAGGCGAAGTGTTATAAACAAATAAATAAAATCTCTGTGTGTGAGAGAGAAAGGGGAGGGGAAGGGGGCTCCCGGGGAACGATGCAGCCTCATAAAATGATGACGCATGCACTGAGAGCAGTGGAAGGATGCCAGGGGATCTGGAGAACAGGTTCTCTGGAAATACACCCTCTTGCCGATTCCTTCTGACGTAGGCAGGAGCAGGAGGAGGAAGGGGCCCTGTCTGATGGGCTCATCCCCCCTGCAGCCCCTTCAGCTACCCCCATCTGTGGTGTGGAGCCTCCTCAGCAAGTCTCAGCCTTTCTTTGCTGCCCAGAGCCTGATGTTGCCAGGATGGCTCCTGCCACAGGACCCAGCAAGCCTGGTTGCAGGAGAGTGCAAAACCAGCAGCTCGGCAGTGGGCAAAACGACTTTTCTCCGCTGCGGTGGACAAAGCCAAGCCCTTTCCCACCCAGCTGTGCCCCCAGTGCTGAGGTGTTAATCCCCAAGTGCCTGGTTAAACCTTGAAACAATGTAGATAATGACCCCGACTTCCTTCCCACCATTGTCTGCCTGCCCAGGGATGGGGAAATCTTCCCTGCAATGCCTCTATAGGAGGTTGTTCTTTATGAGGCTGCTGCTTTGTTTTTCAGGAGTATCTCCCAACCCATTGAACATCCCCAAGTCTGGGAGGGAGCAAGAAGCAGAGCAAGGAGGATGTCAGGCCATGGCCCAGCGTCGCTGATTCCCGGCTGGGACACAGCTTGGCAAAATAAAGTTGGTCTGGAGGCAGTGTGCACGTGCAGAGCTCTGTGTGTGGATAACCCTGGTGTGTCCATCTCTTTGACTCCAAAATTAACAGAGAAAATGTCTAGTAGATAGAAATTGCTTCCATTGAGGGTGGAGGGGGGGAAGAAGAGAGGTCAGGGAATTGTCATGGCATGTTCTAAACTTTATCCTGTCGGTTTTGGTGTGGCTGTGTTTTTCTTGGGTAGATCAGACCTGTGGTTCAGCTGCTGCAGGATCCAGCAACCAAGAATGGGCAGGATCAGGCTGCAAGAAAAAAAAACAAAAGCACATGTAAACTACTGCCAGCAGTTACCTGGGAGGAGACGTTTCTTCCTGAGCCTTGTGAATCACCTCTTGTCTATTCATCTGTTAGTGCCAGCTACAGGGAATCTGTCTGAAGGGCTGAAAGACATGAGCAAGTCTGGAAGCTTTCAGTGTTACCGTGGCCCAGCTGAGCCTTGGCAACTGCCCATCAGCTCTGCCCCTGCGGCAAACCCTGCGTAACACAACCCAGCTTAGGCTGCTGGCGTTGCCAGGTAAGCTAAACTGAATTCACCTGCCTTTGCTGCTGAATAAGAGCAGGCACACGTCAGTTACCTCGCTCTGCCGAGCAGGAGATTTATCTCACGGTGGTAATTTGAGCATGGATCCAACCTCTTTCCTGCCTGGGAGATATTAAGCAGCAGAAAAGCAGAATTGAGATGCTAACAGCATGTGCATGGCTTGCCTCTTCCAGGAGCCCAAAGTGTCCAGAGAATTGCTGTGTACAGAGGGTAAGCACACGGGCACTGCGCCAGCCCCTGCAGAGATGCAGGCGGTGCTCTTTGGGAGAGAGGAGGAACGGGCTGGCCTGAGACAGAGCTGCTCTGGGTCTCCTAAGTGCCTGCGGTAGCTTTTCTGGAGCAAATTCCATGGGAAGGCCCGCAGAGCTGGGATTTACATCTGGGAGGGAGAACTGGTTTTGCAGTTTAGTCCCTGGAGACCTGGGATTAATCCCTTGCTCTGATGCTGACTCACTGCATGCCCCTGGGCAGGTCCCTGAGCACCTCACATGTCAGTAAAATGAGAAGAATAATCATTTATCCCTCTGCCTTGTCCAAGCTCTTTGGGCCAGGGACTTTTCCTTGTTCTGCGTGTGCCATGCCAGGCACAACGGGGGGGCCTGGTTTTGGACGGGTGCCTGTAATCCAAATAAACGCTGGAATGAACTCCCAACACTCTTCCCATGCGGCCCTGAGATTCCGAGCCCGAGAGGCTGCGTACTCCGAAACCAGAATGACATTGATGGGGGTGGGGTGGTTATTCATCGTTATTTAATGAGGACATTAAACCGTAGTGTTCAGCCATGGCCTGTGCATTCGATGAGTCTTTGGGGAGTAATTGTGCTGAGAAATGCTTGCTCCTAGGGATGGACATTTGATATATTAACTTTGGCAATACTTGCAAACTGTGTCATGCCAATAAGGCTATTGAGATTGAAAAAGAGCTGAACTGGAAAGGTGAGCGAGAGCGGAGAGTCCTGGAGACAATTGACAGAGACAGAGCAAGGGGAAGGTACCAGTGATTCCTCACTCCAGCCAGATGACACTGCTTCAGGACTTAAGGAAAACTGACAGTGAAAAAAAAAAAAAAAGTCTTCTCTGTCTTCCAGCACCAGTGCCCTGGGAAGTCTTCGACAGAACCACAAATGAGCTGTAAAAGGCCCTTGTGTCAGGAGGGGTGGGATCAGCATCTCCGAGCTCTGCCTCACTGCCCTGCAAAGGATGCAAAGCCCAGCGGTGCAGGGGCTGGGACCCACCTGCGTGTTGGCAGCTGATGCAGGCTCCGGGGAGCACCCCACGGCACCCCTGCCTGGGAGCCAGGGTCTGGGACAAGGACTGGAGGACAGCCGCCAGCCCCCCCATGGGAATGCTCCATCTTCCAAAGGCTTCTATCTGCTCACACTGGGGGAACACAAACTGTGCTGTTTAACCCCTTCAGAAGCACCGCCAATGTTTCCAAAATAGTCTGGTTTTCTCCGAGGAGTCCAGCCACTGCAGGCTGCCCATCTGCCTTCCTTCCCTGATTATAGTCATCACAAATTAGAAGTGGGTGAGCAAAACCCCTCTGTATCCCCCTTGGAGAGTGGTAGCCCGTCCTTGCTGTTGATCCTGGCTGCCCCAGGAGCTTGTTGCTCTTTCTGTCTTTCTTTCCTTTTTCTGTTTTTTTCCAGCCAAATTCATATCGAGTTGTGTTATTCTGTATGCAAAGTGTAAACATCATCCTGGGTGCCAAAGGCAACACCGCGCAGGCACACACACAAGGAAACCAGGCAGAGGCAGCGTGTGGCAGGGCAGGCGGCGTGAGCCAAAGGCTGGAATGTGCCAGCACCCCGGCTTCCCTCTTCTCCGGACATGAACTCCCTGACACGGAAACTGCCGCCGCTGCGTGAGGACATGACCACAGCGGCTGTCTCCTGCACCTCTCCTCTGCCCACTTCCCCA
>VZTO01005156.1:0-35086 GCA_013400615.1 Syrrhaptes paradoxus
TGTCTCCCATCATTCTCCACACAGTCACCCTTTCCTCTTTGGTTATTTGCTTGGCACCATGCTGCTATGGTGAGGTCTGCCTCTTCTGGCTGTATTTGCCCTCTCTAGTCATGGCTCTTAGCTATCCTGGGCTGAGGGGTTGTGCACCATACAGCATGCACCTGCACAAGACAGAAGAGAAACAAAGGGTTGGGGCATCAGATCATCACATTGTGTCCAGGATGGCGGTATTCTGGGGCGCTCACCTTGATCCTCTGATGTTTTCTATGATCTGATGAAGGAAGGAGCAATCTAACCCCTGTAGCAGAGGAGAAAGGGTCTGTGAGCCATGGTCTTGGGGTTTTCAAGATGTTTTCAGACATTGCTGCTGCTGGTGGTGTTTGTGGTGGAACATGCAGAGTGGAAAATGGTGAGAAATAGCTGAAGTATCTAAGATAACAGCATGATCAGCTTGGAAGAGGAGCTTGTTTGCCAAAGGGTGGTCCCTCACAAACCAGACAGGCCCTTTTGAAGCTCGGAATCAACATGGCGAGTGGATAGTGACATGGAAAATGCAACTCCAGTGAGTTGTTATCCTGCTGCTACACATCCCTACTGCTGGCATCAAGCACTCTGTGGGCCTGGGGATTACACCTGTGTCCATCAGCCCACTGAGCCCAGGCTAGCACAGGAACACTGTCTTCAGGAAACTCCATTTTGTGGTGGCTCTGAAAACAAGGTTGCAAATCTGCTTCAGTGCAAAAATTATACATCATCAGGGGTACAGCCTTAAAGGTGCCAAGTAACTCTCAGAAATCAGAAAATACTGGGATTAACATCACTCGTGTGCTGCACATTACTGACCACTATAATTGCTTGATGCAACAGTAAGGAGTAGGACAAGGGACAATGGGTTCAAGCTGGAACATAGGAGGTTCCACCTGAATATGAGAAAAAACTTCTTTACAGTGAGGGTGACAGAGCACTGGAACAGGCTGCCCAGAGAGGGTGTGGAGTCTCCTTCTCTGGAGACATTCAAAGCCCGCCTGGATGCGTTCCTGTGTGATCTGATCTAGGTGTTCCTGCTCCGGCAGGGGGATTGGACTAGATGATCTTTCGAGGTCCCTTCCAATCCCTAACATTCTGTGATTCTGTGATTCTGTGAGTAAACTCCCCCACAGCTTGCCACACTGATGCATCCTGTCCAAAGTGCTGCTCCTCCTGTCCTCATCCCTCCCCCAAATATTACTTCTTTTTTGGAGAACCCTACAACACACGTGCACCATAGCTAGCTGGCACAGCGCAGCAGTGTCTCCTGCACTCACAGTCTCCTGACACTGCCGGGTGCACGTCAGACTAGCTGGCTTCTCAATGCACTTGTGGACCACAAGAGTTCCCTGAAGGATTTTGACAACCTGAAACAAATCCAAGGTATGTCACAGTGCATGCTAAGTAGACAAACTGTCCTCACATCACTAACTGCTTTCTCTTCAAATATACAGTAGCTGCCCACAGGCATTGGTACTAGAGCATCAACCAAGGATGACTTCTTTGACAGCTCCTTCATCTTCTGCCTTGTGTTTGAGTTCTCAGTGTACGTCCAGGGCTCTGGCCTGTTCATTCTTGTTTCTTGTTTCGTACACCATAAATCTCTTGCTGGCATATGTAGACAACAGGCCACGCAGCCAGCACCTGCCAGACATTAATAACACTGCATGACACACCATGTCAGTGCGCTTTCCTAGATCGTGCATTTCCATCAGCCACTGAGGTCGGCACTGAGCTCACCTGTGAAACTGCTCAAGTCAGGATGACACAACTCAGCCTCAGCTTTGTTGTCACGGGGAGAAGAGGAGATTAACAGAACTGGGCAGCTGAGGGCCCTGGAGTTGTCTAAAATCAGCTAACAAACAATATGTCTCAAGCTAAGCAATGGAAGACTAGAAACTGCCTAAAACGTGCAGACCCCAGCAGTGTTGCCCATTTTAATGTGAGTGGCAAGAGCTAGCTGGAAAAGTAACTCCTCCTCACTGTCTTCCTAAGAGGCTGCAAAAACGTTCTGAAATTCAATGCTGTTGAATTAAATGGTCAGGGTTCAAGCTTCTCAGAAATGTTACCTTCCAAAAAGACACCTTAGAGCAAACTAGAGCTTGTCTCCTGCAAGGACCTGCAAAGCTACGTGCTGTTGCCAAATGGACTGCATGGGTCAAGTGATTTGAGCTTTCACCATGATAGCCTGCATGGCCACGCAGGGTATTGGCAGGCGTGTATCAGGCTTTGCAATTGCAGCCGGCACATCCGCAGCACTGTCTGCACCCGTTGCATACAGCAGAGCTGCTCAAATCTCCTAGGGTTTGCAAAACAAGCTACTTCTTCAGCAGCGTCCTGCTACACTGTTGAAAACGTTGTCTGCTTTGCCAGCAGTTTCTCTTTGGTTTTGCAATGGTGACATTTCACAGTTGAGCTGAGGCTGTGGGGTGAAGTGGCGGGTACACAAAGCTGCAATGCCGCCCTGCATTTTGCTTACAGATGCAGTTCTTGGAGCTGCTGTGACAAGCGTTTTATTTCCAACCACCCCAACAGCTGCTTGCCCACAATAGTTATGGTCGTGTCTTTCCCTCTCTCATCAG
The DNA here is from genome assembly GCA_013400615.1 of Syrrhaptes paradoxus. Lineage (NCBI taxonomy): Eukaryota > Metazoa > Chordata > Aves > Pterocliformes > Pteroclidae > Syrrhaptes > Syrrhaptes paradoxus. Next base: position 2,610 of record VZTO01005156.1, read on the forward strand.
AAAGTGCCCAGCCGTGGGGAGCACTGAGCTGGCTATCATCCCCAGGGTGCACACATGGGTCACTGCCTCTGTGTCTCATGCTTCAGCCTCTGGACATGGGCACGTGGGTGTGCATTTCCCTCAAAATCAGCCCTGTGGGACCCTGGACACCTCCAAGCTAATGGTCCCAGAGCCTCTTTTGCTGTCATCGTTCCTACTTTTGCCTGCAGAGAGCAATGCTCAGGGCACCTGCGCCAGGGGCAGAGGAAGAGCAGCTGGTGCTCCTGTGACTCTCTGGGGGTTCAGACAGCGGTGGGGCTGCCCAGGAGAGATCAAGCCAGCTTCCCACCGCATCCTGAAGCAAGCCGGTGCTGGGGCACTCCCTGGAGAGGCATGGGGTGCATCTCAATCCCCTGCAGGTGGAACAGATTTTGTCTCATTTCTCCTGCAGAAGAGCACAAAACGCTCTGGGGTGCAAGCTACCCCAAAGGTACTGTTTTTGGGGTACCCTCAGCCTGGGGGTAGCCTGGCCAGCCCCTCAGTGCTGGTGTAGGTTGTTGCCAGCTGCTAGCATGTCCCTGAGTAGAGGGGGGGAAGCTCACAGGTTGGCTCCCCCTCCTCCTGCTTGCCTTGTCCCCTTGTCCCCTTGTCCCCAGCTTCTTCCTTCCTCATGTCTCCCCTCACACCCCACAGGCACCAGCCCGTGCTTTGGCTCCCCCCTCACAGCCTCCCCTGGCCCCGCTGTTGTGCTGTCCCCTTCTCATTCCGCCGTCGCCAGGGCCACCAAGCAGGACATGGGTGCTGCCGCCCGGGGCAGACATGTCGAGACTGCTCTGCCTGTTGGGTGAGTGACCCCTGCCCAGCCCCTACCCACCCTTCTCAGAGGCCACCTCAGAGCCTGAGGGCCAGTGGTGGAAGGAGGCCTGAAGCCCCTGCTCCTGTCCCACAGGACCGCCCCGTGGGCCCCCAGGCAGTGCCAGGGAGTGGATGGAGGTTCTCGGAGGGGATGTGGAGCAGGGTGAGGCCTGCAGAGGGTGCAGGAGGCAGGGGAGGAGGGGCCCGGCAGGAGGCAAAAGGGGGAAGGGAGGAGATGGGAGGATGTCCCGTGGAGGGGCACGGGCCTTGGCGTGGTGGAGAGGGGAGCTCGCGGGGGTGGGCAGCAGGGCCTGCGCCATTGTGGGTGCGTCCGAGGCACCAGGACAGTGAAACTAGGGCTTTTGTGTGGAAAAAAAAGCCCCCAAAAACAAAAAAAAAAACCCCACACCAAAAATCAAAACACCTCCCCCAATCCAAAGCAAACCAAAATCACAAAAAAACTCCTGATTTTTTAAATTTATTTTCTTATTTTTAATTTTTTAATTATTTTTTCTCCTTTTTCTTTTCTCTTTTTTCTTCATTCTTTTTTTCACTTTCTTTTTCCTTTTTTTTTTTCCCCTTTTTCCTTCTTTTTTCATTCTTTTTTCCCCTTTTGCCCCAGCACTCCTGTTTCTCCCTCAGCCCTGCAAGCAAGGGTGACCGAGGGAGGGAGGGAGGGAGGGAGGGAGGGAGAGAGGGAGAGAGACCTCAGGCCAGCTCATCCCAGCAACCTGCTCAGCACCAGCAGACAGGAGCAGGCCGCCCTGACAGCCGCTCTTTTATTTCTACCCACCACTTGCCCCCGTTAAGGAGGGTTAAGAGCAGCCTCCTTTCTTCCCCAGGGCTGCTGACCTGGCTGATGTTTTCTGCTGCCCCACCGGTGCCTCCCACTCCAGGCAGCCCCCTGTCAGACAGAGAGTACCAGATCTTCTTTGCCATCCTGCAGCCCCCCTGGAAGGCAGACCTGACCTGCCAGCTGCGCCGGGCACGTGGCTGCCTCAGCCCTGCCATCCTGCAGCTGGACCGGGAGGAGAACCATGGCCGTGTCCCCAAAGGTAGGGGCACCACGTCCAGGGGCAGCAGTGGGTTTCACCCCAGCTGGAGCAGTGCCATCTGTTTTTCTGCCCTGAAATGCCACAAGATTGTGGGAATGGTGGTGGGATGGGTTGGTTTGGGGGTCTCTAGCCCAAAGTCCAGCTGGGAGCAGAACAGTCCCAGCACTAGTGCACCTTAATTTTGTGCAAGGGAGTTTTGTTTTGTGGCCTCTCTGCTGGGCACCCCTTCCAGTGCTGCACCCTTTTTCTGGAGAAAAAAAACTTTTCCTAATGGCCAGTCCTAACCTCCCAAGCAGGAACATGCAGTGTTTTCCCTCTTGTGTTGTCTGACACCACCAAGAAAAGTTTGATTCTATCATCTTGTAGCTTGCTTTCAGGTCCTTGTGGGCTGCAGTTAACTCACCTCCCTATCTTTTCTTTACCCAGATGAACAAGCACAGCTGCCCAACCTCTCTTCACAGTGACCTGGCTGAAAGCCATGGCCACTTCAGTGGCCCTTCACTGAGCTATTCAGTTTCTCCACCTCTCCATTGGTGGCTGGCATGGGGAAAAAAGTGGCCACAGTTTTCTGGAGCTCTCTGAAACTCATCGTTTCTTCCCAACAGTTCCTCTTACAACCTGACCGGCTCCTTTTAGCTTGATCTGGGGTTTAATGAAGAAGCTTGTCTTACGGGCTCTCATGGACCTTTAAGAAAGCTTGAGCGGATAAGCTTCTTTTTTAAAGTGCTTAACATTTCAGGAGCTAAGAAACATCCCAGTTCAGAAAGCACCATAGCAACAGCACCCTTTAAGTCTCTGCAGTCATACTTTCCCTGCACCCCTACATCAGAGAGTTTAAGTGGCATAATTATATCTGTGCAGCTGAAAAACTTGGGACTACTTCTGTTGTATTTTTCTTCAGAGGAAATAAAATAGGAACAATTTTCTGATAAAAAATATGTCTTTATATTTAGCTATGAACGTCAATGAACTGAATGATCAGCCAACTGTGCTTATTTGGACTGCAGCTTGAGGGCAACTATTTCTTGCTTGTTTCTGCAGCTGTGTCAGGGGAATGGGTCCCACCCCACATCACCAGACCCAGGGATGGGTCATGGGCTCCTCCCTCACTTGTGGGCACCTGCAATCCATGATTCCACAGCACTAGGTGCACCCAGAGTCTATCCCTGGTTCCTCTCCTGGTGATGCCCAGTGCCCTGGCACTGCTCTTTGGCATATCCAGCCACTCTCCCACTGCTGCTGCCTTCAGAGGCTCAGCTGCCAAGAGCAGGAGCATATGGGAATTTCAGGAGATGGGACAATTTTGCAGGATGCCATCTTTACCTTCTTTTCCTACATCCCTCAGCCCAACAACCCCATCCAGCAGACTTTGTTCCCCTCCATGTTCCCTTTCTTACAGTTTTGGGGCTATTTTGGCACATGTTGTGGCCAGGATGAAAGGCCATGGGATATGGAAGAGCGTGTGCCCTCACATCTTTTTTCTTTACTGTCCTCATTGATAAATGACGGTGCTATGTCCAAACTATCATGAGCATTAATTTTGCCTCTTCAGGTGTGGTGCTAAGGAAAGCAGTTAGTTACCTTGCGTTTTAAACAAGGAAGCCTACACATAGCCTTTCAAAGCTCTTTGTTGTGGAAGATGAGAGTCAGGAGGATGTTTCCTGATAAGTGTATACAAGTATCTTGGCTGGTTCCATCTTTTATCGATTACACAATTGTTAATTAATTGCCCCCACCGCCTCCATGCTGGGAGCTCCTGTGGGTGGAGTTGGCCATGAAGCCCAAGGGGGTGGCTTCCTGACACTCAGCAGAAGCTATAGCTGTTTGCAGCAAACACATGGGCAGGAGGAGCAGAGGAAAGAAGCAAAAGGTCATATTGATTAAACTAAGCAGCTGGTGCTGGGAAGGGCTCCCCTTGTCAGGACAGTCAGAGGATTCAACAAGAGACAAATATTTCCATGGGAGAGATGAGCTGAGAGAAAAGAGGAGATGGAGATCAGTGCTAAAGGAGGCAAACTGGTCATCAGGCAATGCCATAAGCACTCAACAGGCTGTGGGAGCACTGAGCCATGGCGAAACGAAGAGAGCCCACAGGAAATTTTATCTGTGTCAAGTTTTCCTTCACTTCCCAGACACTGGAATGAAAATGTGTTTGTCTTCTCTCCGCACACCAGAACAGAAAGTTTCTGTATCATTATAAGAATGGTTTGTGACAGGACACAGCAAGCTGTAATACTCCAAGCCTGGCCTAGTATGTACTACTGGGGTTTCAGTCCTGGCCCAGGAGACCCAGGCTAACACTAGGGTTAGCAAATGGTTGGGCTCAATGGCAGGAACGCTCTTTTGCGAGTGGCTGCGTGATGGAGTGCAACACTGCAGCTCCCAGTCTATGTGCATGGGGATCGCACTGGCTGAGTCTGTGTCCCCCATGTCCTGGAGGGATTTCATAGGGCATCACCAAAGGACAGGGTGGGTATCTGGCATGCCCCCTACAAGTTAGGCATTTCTCTGGGCTGGAATCCTGGTGGATACCTGAAATTCTGCTTTTGCTGGTGAATCCATATGCCCAGCACAAGAGAAGTGTGTACAGTGTAAAAGGTGGTGTACAAACAACTAACAGGAGAGCACTGCTAACTTCTTGCGTCTCAGACAGCACTTGACCCTTTAACTGTGTGCAAAGGGCTGGCTGTGCTAGTTGGGTCATGCACTCATAGAGCAGAGGGAGCAAAAAATTACCCCCTTCCCAAATCTCCCAGAGTTTTAGGGTCTCCTGCCTGACCTCAGCTATCTTGCAATCACTGCAGGAAGAACTGCAGCTCTTGAGCCAGTAGCGTTGGCCGTGCTGGTCAAGGCTATGGTGCATGTGCATACAGGCAAAGGCTTTGCTAGCAGCATCTCGGCCCTGTGGACTTTCCTCCATGCCCTGCACAGCTGTATCAATGTCAAACTATTTTGCCCTGAAAAGATTGTCTCCTCTGATGTTCCCAGGCCTGATTTGGTCATCTTTTTAACCCATCATATCACTACTTACCTTTTTTTTTCTTTTAATAAACCCTTCAAGGACAAGTAACAAAGTCCTTATCAGATCCTGGAAACAGGAGATTTGGGTTTCTCTAAAAGGGCAGATAACTGTGTGAAAACGAGTAGAAGAGCAAACTGAAACCTTGGGTGGTTTGGAGAGAAAGTGCATGTGGCACCTGGGATCCAGAGCTATGACAGCACAAGGCTGTAGTCTCCACTTGGGGGCAGACAGCTTTGACTTTCCTTTCAACCACAAGCTGAAAACAGCTATCCGAGGGGTCCCCAGCTCTTGGTGAGTCCAGGCAGGCCAAGGGGGCAGATGCCTAAACCTATGGCCTGCCCCCATGCTGCGTCTCTCTCCCACCCCTCTCCAGGGCCAATCTGTTCGAACTTCCCAGAGGCACCGTGGTTTCAGACCTTCTGCCAGTTCGCCCAGTACCGCTGCTTCAAACGCCAGTTCTACGCCAAGGTGGGGAGCAAGATTTGGGATGGGGCAGGGGGGAAGTGTCTCTTGGGAGATGGAAGGGATGAGGAACGGAAGATGACACAGTGGGACTCGTGTTTCTCTCTCTATCCTTCACTCAGAGAATGCCATGTCAGAGTTTGTCTCCTCCAAAAAACCTCCTCCTGATGGAGCAACCTCATGCTGTGGACTCCTGGGCAGGGGACAAAAGCTACCCTGTGGAAGAAGGTATGGCTGCATGGAGCTGCACTGGGCATCCCTGTATGCCTGCTGATCCCCCGTAGCTATTCTTCCCCTGCAGCAGCTTTCTGGCTGGCCTCAGGTGCGCTCAGCTTCTCCTTCCTGCTCTCTCCCCAGCTCCAGGGCAGGCTTCCCTCTCGCCTGCTGATGCCCTGCTGCGTGCCAATGTGGATGCTCTCCTCAAATACTCCTACGCACTGTCAAGTCAGCAACTGCTGCCCGGGAAGCTCCCCCCAGCCACACCAGTGGGGCTGAGACCTCTGCAGGACAGGAGGCCGCCCATGCTCACACCGACCTTGCTGGTCCCAGCTGCCCCTCCCACCTTGCCTCCCAGGCTGGAATCCCCTGCCCAGGTAGAGGAAGCCTGGGAGCAACGCCTGCAGAGGAGCGTCTGGCAGCTGATCCACTTGGCCCTGTCTTTGGAGACATCCTTGGTTGCCAAGAGCTCTTCTCTGAACCCCAGCACCAAGTTAGACCCAGGGGGCACGTCACACAGCACCAAGGAGGGGGTACAGAAAGCAGCCACTCGTGGCAGGTGAGGGGAATACCTGTCTCCCTGCTTGGCGAGGTACAGCATACCACCTGTGCAGGGCTTATGAACGCAGGCTGGTAGCCCCATGTTATTCATGCCCCTACCCTGAGCAGCTGTCCCATATAGAGCAGAAATGTACCTGAGGTGCCTGTCAGACACTCCCCGCTCCAGCACAGAGTGAGCAGGGAGAGAGTGACCCAGCACTGCTAGCGCTTAAGGATGTTACTGTCTTTGCGTCCTGAGCAAAAGTGTAGTTAGGCTGGGCCTTAGCTGCAAGCAGGGCTTTATCCCATGCATGTGTATCCCCACACTGTGACCATCTGCAGTGTGCAATCACCTCTGCACTCATCCTCCTCCCAGCTCATGTCTCCCAGGAGACTGGATGACATGCAGAAATAGCTTCCTTGCTGACATGGGTCCTTGGACACTGGAGTAAACACGTGTCTCCCTGTGCTCCTTGCCTCTCTGCATGCAACATGAAGCAGACATTTCTTAAAACAGTCTGACCTGAGAGCTCCAAGGGGTGCTCCATCTGCACCCCAGTAGAGCAAAAGCAACCCTGGGCTAGAAAACAGAGCTGGGAGCACAGAGCCTTGCTCCTGAATGTGCAGGACCACTTTGGAGCACATGCACCTCTCTGTACGCTGAATCTGTGCATTGCTTTTCCTAAGGGGTTTCTGGTTCCCTGTTTTGGCTTTGAAAGAAGCTGCATGCCAGTTCTGCACAGGGCCCTGTGACAGTCCAGCGTGCTGCAATCCTTTTACACACCCTTCTTAGTTCCTCTGGCCAAGGGATGCTTTAAGAGCTTGTTGAGCATCTTGAGCTCTTCTCAGCTGATCTGCCAGGATCTGTTCACCTCTGTGCTCAGGCAGCTGGGACTGGTGAGCCCAAATAGAAAAGACCTGCAAAAGAATTGCATGTTTTCACTCAAATTTACTTTTTGATCCTTTAGTATTTTGTGGCTATAAAGACCACTTGCTTTGACTGAGATGCAAAGATTATTTTGCTTGCCAAAAGCAAAAAAAAAAAAAAACACGCTGTCTAGATGTGGTTTTCATGGAGAAGTCATTTTGGTTTCACCCGGTTGCTGGCCAGTGATGTTCCTGGAAGCGCACGTGTTTTGTGCATGATTGCACATCTGTGGTTTCTGTTCAAAACACTGCTGCAAAGTACTACTACAGTTGAGCCAGAGATCCCACATCTGTATGTAAAAATGAATTGCATTGTGTTGTTAAAACTGTAAATATTCTCTTGCAAGGCTGTAACCTATGTCATCCTCCTTCCTAATACTGTAGGAGCCTTTTACTGCCTGGAAAATTTCTCCTGGTGCTATGTACTCTAAGGCAAAATTATGTTTCATTGAGGATGTATTCGTTTTCCCTGCCTCTGAAGCTGAGCCTTGCTCTCATGTAGTTATTTTGGGATTATTGAGGGACTGCTGTGATTGCGGATGACACTTGCTGCAGAGTTTCTCAAAGACACTAATGCTGACTGTGTGTCTGTAGCCTGACAGCCAAGCCCCATCAATCATGCTAAGCAAAGCTTTAACTCAAGTGAGGATAAAAAGGTGAGATAGACTTTGCCTGTCGGCTTTGCTGCTCACCACATCACGCCTGTCTCAAAGGGACTTCAAAGCATGACCTAGAAAAGGGACAAAATGCTTTGAGGCATTTTCATTCCAGCAGGAGGAGCAGTGCTGGGTGGGACTGGTTGGTGGGCACAGGTGCCTTTCAGCATCAGGTTTAACACAAGGCACACACGGTTGTGATGGGCACCGAACCCAGGGCTGAGTGTCTACCTTAGGATCTTATGTCCAGCAGGACATTCATCTTTTCTCACTCACCCCTGCTTGTGGCAGCTTCTCTGGTAGCTCTACCAGCTTTCATGGTACCCAATGAAGCTACCTGTGACCTTTAGAGGCACAGTGAAGAATTTGGAGCATGCTTTTGTGGTCTTTCTGCTAGCAGTGAATTATCATGGGAGGCAAAAATGTCTCTTATTGCACTTATTTTCAATTTTCAGTCTTTCTTGTGCTTTCTGCCCCACGATTAGAGAGCTATTAATTTCCCAGAGTTTCCTCTCCTCAAAGTTACCTGTATACTATGATTCAATCTTGCAATAAGCTAAAAACAGATCTGTAGGCCTTGCATTGTAGATCCCAGGCAACTCTAACTTTCTGTGGCAATTTTCAGTGCCCCTTTAAAACACCCACACACTCCAGCTGGGAGGTTTTAGCAGCTGGGTGTGCAGAAGAAGGTCAACCTACCTTCCCTTCTATGCTCTTCTTTTTGAACACCAGAATTGCATTTCCCTTTTTCCCAGGGCTTCCCACTGTTGTGTTTTTTGTCTGCTATGACCCCTACACCCCTTTCAGCATCATAGCTGTCCTGGGTACAGACCCTGTCCTTGCACATAGATGCTTAACACTTCCTGTGAGCCCAGCTTCCCCAGTAAGGCTGAGCCAAGCCCTGCAGGAAACTGCACACTCCTTCTCCTGCTGTACCTCTCCAAACAGTCCTCATGGTGCCTACATGCTTCATCCCTGGCAGCTTGCATTTGAAGCCCAGACCCTTCATTACAAATACCATCCCCAGAAAAACACTCGCTTTGAATTATCATCACCCATTAGCAATTACTTTTTCTTTTTTACCCTGGGTCTGATGGTGAGGGATGGGACCCATTCCCCTGACATTTCTTAGAGGCTTTCAGGAACTAGCTGTCACTTGGGGGTGATGCAGATGTATCTCTTCTGGCTGTTCAGCAAGGCCAGGGCCCAATTTAGTGTCTCTGTATTGCTACTGTGAGTGGCTAGCTGTGAAAGAGGAGTTGTGACAAGGCAGGCTGTCTTCTCTCCACCAGGCCAAAAGTTCAAATGCTCCAGACTTTTGGGACTCTCAAAGCAGGGGGCTCTCAGTCCCAGGAGGGGCAGAGATAAAAGGCTGCAATATCGTGTGGGTCAGCAGGAGAGATGTATCTACAAAACACAGTTTTTCCCACACTTTGTCCCCCCCAACCCTTGGGCACGTGTTTACGTTCCTGTTCTCCCTGTGGATCCTGTGTTGGGTTACGTGCTGGGTTTGTCTTGCCAGTTACCCTTGGTGGTCTGCCTGACTTCTCTTTTTCTTTCTGAAGCTGTTAAGAATGGCTTTTTCCTTAGTGGTTTTAGTTTCCTGTAGCAACCTCCCTAAATCAGAAGTGCTGCAAAGCTGCTGTTTACTCTTTATCTTCCTTTCTGTTTGCCTCAGGTATTCACTCCATCTCACAGCCAGACAACATCGGGGAGGTCTGGCAGATGAAAGTTAATGGCCGAAATCCTTGTCATTATGTTGAGGGAGAGGTGGATGTTGCTAACCAGCCCTATTCAGCCACTGCTAAAGAATGCTCTATGTGTGTCGCTCCATGTCTCGAGATGCTTAAGCAAGATAGGCTTTTGTCCAAAGCTTTATCTTTTTGCCTTTGAGAAATTACTGATCTTGGCGCACAGATTCTTCCTAATTTCATTTTTTCATATTCCCTTTGAAACATTGCCTCCCAGTACCTGTTAGGCTTTTTCCAGGGCACAAGTTAGGACATTAATGTGCAGAGGTACAAAACTTTAGACAGACCTAACAGTTCCCCTGATCCACAGATATTCTGCACATCCACAAACAGCTCATCAGCAAGTCAACAAATGCAGGGGACCAGCAGCAGTGCCGTCCTGGGTCCGCACCATTTGCCCATGATGCCTCTGTGATGGGACTCAAAGCCCCAGTGCTGTCATAAGGCAGCAGCAGTGAGAGAGTGTCTGGATATGCCAAAGAGCAATGCCATGGCACAGGGCGTCACGAGGAGAGGAACCAGGGACAGCCCTTGGGTGCACCTAGCACCACGGCATTGTGTATTGCAGGTGCCCGCAAGCAACGGAGGAGCCCAGGACTCATCCCTGGGTCTGGTGATGTGAGGTGAGACATTCCCCTAACATCTCTCAGTTGCTTTCAGGAGCTACCTGTCACTTGGGGATGATGTAAATGTATCTCACTCACCCAGACGTGGTAAACCAACTCATAAATTTGCAACCCTGAGGCCAGAAACCTCACAGCAGAGACAGAGAACAGAGAGAGAGGAGGAAATGGATGTGACAGAGAGCGTGACAGCATTTCTTGGTAACTTCAGGCTGATGGCACAACTTGGTTTCCTGGGTGAGTGAGTGGATATTATGGACACAATTCATGTGCATCGGCATACATGGCCAACAGCAATGTGTTGGTAGGTGGTGCAAAGGGACACAAGGTTTTCTGATCCGTGTGAGCCAATCGTATAGAATATGGTCTATAAATCTGAAGCTGGCTGTGCAGCAAAGGCTCCTATGCACGTCTGACTTTGCATCTGTTCTGAATAAGTAGGTCATCAACACTCAGCAGATGTTTTATCGCTACTTATGAGCTGCTTATGGAAGCACCCTTTTTAGAAAAGGCTAGAGACATGTTCCCTTTTACTGCTCCTTTTGCCTGTAATCCTCTGTTTGCATCTTGTTGGGGCTGCACTTGTTGGACTAGTATGTGTGTTGCAGAAAGCAAAAGCTGTTAAACCCACTTATAAGCCTAGGTTGCTGTTTATTTGCTATTTTTAAAAAAAAGTACAGCAAGCTGGACAGTTTTCTTCTTCTATCTACCTCAGTGATGAAAACACCAGAGCTATTAATATAATTTCAAATGACTGGTAATGTGTCTCTCACTTTACTGGCTTAATCATCCTGGTGTGATGAAGAAGTAATCAAACCACAATGTGTCACTGGAATAACAAGCAAGTAGTGGAACAATAGCCAATAATGACATGTTTGTGGATAAATTATTTCAGAATATGTTTGGAGCGTAATAACAGGGTCATTAATAGAAATTTGTGAGTGCCACCAAGATGACCCAGCCAGTTTACCAAATCTTGAAGGTTAAGACTGAACTGTACCAAAGCAGTCAAGCATCCAAGTGGTGGCAGGGGCTCCCTTTGTCTGTCACAGGTTTATCAGCAAAGTGGATGGATCACTTGTTCTCCTGGGCTACAACTGCTTAAGAGAGAAATTGTCAGTGTTAGGTAATCTCCACACAAAGAGCAATGCTTTACGGAAGATAAATGCTATGTGTGTCTTAGGGGCTGTCACTGTTTCTTCTCAGCATAGCCAGCTTCCAGTCCGTCACGGAAAGTTAACTCTGTCCCAGCCAAAAACTGGACACAGTCACAGAAAAATGCTGAGAGGGTTGAACTGAACAACTTAGACAAGATTTTAAAGTGAGATGAGCACAGACTATTCGCTCTAAATTTAAAATTTCCTGTTCTTCGTGGTATCTTAAATGGTCTAAATGTTTGCAGAGGAAATGAAAAAAAACAAAACCACCAAAAATAAAAAGGACCACATTTTTCTCTGTGACATCCAGTGATAGGACAAGGGGCAATGGGTTCAAGCTGGAACATAGGAGGTTCCACTTGAATATGAGAAAAAACTTCTTTCCAGTGAGGGTGACAGAGCACTGGAACAGGCTGCCCAGAGAGGTTGTGGAGTCTCCTTCTCTGGAGACATTCAAAACCCGCCTGGATGCGCTCCTGTGTGATCTGATCTAGGTGTTCCTGCTCCGGCAGGGGGATTGGACTAGATGATCTTTCGAGGTCCCTTCCAATCCCTAACATTCTGTGATTCTGTGATTCTGCGATTCTGTGAGTCATGGGATGGAAGAGTGGACTTAGAGGTTCTGGGAGTGCTCTCTGCAGGATAGGTGGGCTTTGTTTCTCTTTTTTACTGGCACATTTTAATTCTTTCTAGTTTTGCCTGAAAGAGTTGGTATCTGTCACTGCTGCCCTCAGTTTGCATTCTTTTGTCATCTCTTAACTCAGACCTTCCCTCCACAAACCTCTGACCAGGTTGGTCACAATGTGGTGCATTGCAGTAAGAGATGCACAGGTTTGCAAGACATAGATTTCCAGGTTTTCAGCTGTCCTTTTCAGAGGATGTGGTTGTGCTGTGGGTCAGCGCCACAGTAATTTATTCACATCTGTATCCACAGAATACCATTTGCAGCCTGTCCACAGCACAGTAGAGAACAATGTGTTGAAGGAACATCTTCGTTTGCCTCGGTGCAGGCTAGAGCAGCATCTGCTGCACTGTGCTAAAACAAATTTGACTGTAATGTCTTTTAAAAAAATCTAGCACTCATGATATTTTCTGTGAGTAATATTTTCCAGATTTTCTTGTAGTATTTAAGCGAGAGATGCCTTCAGAGATCCCAACCTGCTCATTTGCTGCTGGTTAGTGTGAACTGTTTGGGTACAGAATCGCTTGTTTCTGACCTGCTGCAAATGCAGGGCACATGCTGTGAGCTCCTTCATCCACAGTGTGTGGCAGGGCCCAGGGATCTATTAAGGAGATGAACAAAACTTCTTCCTATTAGTAGCCCCAATGCTCACACACATTCTCCTGTGAGTGCACATCCAAACCCAGTGTAAATGCCAAGCATCCGTGTGTCCCTGTGCATACAGTGTATGCCTCTCACACATCCACGAAGCTGGGAACACCAGTCATTCCTTACAGCTTGATTTCTTTACACACCATGTATTCACAAGAGCTTAACAGTGGGGAGATTCATCTCTTTTATCCTTCAGACACAGCAATTGCTCTGATCACTCACCTTGGCCTTCCTGCTCAGCACACGACTTGGAGCCATGCCTGGTGAGCTCTGAAGGAAGAACAGTGTCATGTGGCTGAGCTACAGACCCCTCTCCTAAAAGAAATTTGGGATATCTGTCTCCAAGCCGTGGAGAAACCGCTCCGTCAGCTGCTCCTATGCTAAATACACTTTGTGTCAAGAGCATGCAGCTTATCTCCAGTTCGAATGGATCTCACCCCAAATTCCAGTCATCAAAAGTCATTATTCTTCCATCTGCTGATGAAGAGAGCCTTCCAGCTGACTCCCACCTTGGTAAAAGGACTGACTGACTGAGTAGTCACCCACTAGTGTCTTTGCTAAGTAAGCTAAGTAAAAAGCTAAGTAAAGCTTTTTTAGCTTCTCGGTCTAGGTGAAAGTTTTCCAGTCCTTAGGAAATCTCATCTTCATGACCTTCCTCCAGGTTATCCACCTCTTTATTATTTTTTTTAATGCTAATCCGAAGGTCTCCACGAAGTTTCAACTACTCTTAGAAAAACTTCTCCATACAGGTTAGCCCATGCATGGATTTTAAGAGCATTTTAACATAAACAATTGCTGCTCTTAGCTTCTTCTTACTCTCTGCCAGATCAAAATTTGTTTATTTATCACTGGTTTTGTTTCCAGACACAGAAGACAAATATTTAATGAGCATTTTTACCTTTTCTGCATCATTGCTGATAATTGACACCATCCCTGTCTAATAAGAGTTCTGTACCACATCTACCATTTCTACTGTTCCTAAGAGATGCAAAATGTTCTTATTGTCCTTATCCCACTGTCCTTAAATATTCTACCTTTAGCTTCCCATGTCAGTTTGGATGAACAGTTAACTAATTGTTACCAGTTCTTCCCCTTTCTGTCAAATACATTGGCTCAAGCAGGAGGGAGGATAAATAAGTTACATACTCCAGACCCAAATGGGGCTGTCCCGTGGTCAACACTCAGAGGATCTCTAACAAACATCTTGCTGTGCACTCAGATAGACAAAACTAGGCAGGAGTTGCTGCAGGGCCCCTGGGAAAGTTCTTCAAGCTGTGTTCATTCTCCAGTCCCTCTCATACGCTCCCAAATGCACACACACCCCTAGAGGCTCCATGTCACACAGGCACATACAGACTCTGCAGATACCCCTGTTCCTCTGTGCAGTTTGGCCGAGAGTCCAAGGTTTCTTTGAGAAGGGTTTTTTTGCTATGTTTTGGGGTTGTTTTTCACCTTTCAGTTTTTAACTAGAGGTCTGTCTCTTCAGCTTGTGATGAGAGATGAGACTTGACTTCTTCCATCTCTTTATCTGTCAGCCTTTCAGCCTTGAAGAAGGAGGAGGCAATGACAATCCTGTGCTATGCAGTGCTGGAGGGAAACTGCCTTTCATCAGCAGTCACTGAGGCCTGGAAGGAGATGGAAGAAAGAGTCCTTGGGTTTGGAGATTCGGTAAAGTGACTGATGTCCACCTTTGACCCCCACTGCGTGCAGGGCTCCCTGAAGTGCTGACCACAAAGCTCCAGCAGCCAGAGCTTGTCAGCACTGTCCTTTCAGGTGCCACCTCGCAGGAGAAGCTGACCTGGATGACCAGGGTAGCAAGCTCCAAGCCAGGGATATGAGAGGTCCTCTATCTCCTTTTTCTCTCCTGACCTCCCCACTGCGTCCACTCTAGGTGTGCGACAGCTTTGGGCGGCATCACATGGACCTGTGCCCTAACTGTGCTTTCTGCTCGCTGAAGAGGGAGCAGTGTCAGAACATCAAAAACCTAAACCGTGTTCACTGCAAGACAGGCAACTTCATCACCTACATCAACCCTCAGATCTCAGCCCAGCACCAGGCTGCAGGCAACAAGGTATTGAGCATGCTGCATGTCCTGCTGGCCTCTGAGGAGGAGCCTGGACTGGGTGGTGGGAAGGGGGAGGAAAAAGCATGGCTTTCTTTATCCCACCACTTTGCAGACCAGCTCCCCAGAGTACTATGGCATGGAGGTTTTCAGAAGGCTGAGGGTGGAGCACTGGTGCAGCCGGATAGCTACCCATGGTTGTGAGGACCCTCGTGTGACCCTCTGGTTGAAAGCAGAGTATGCCGCCTTCCAAGATGATGGAGACGCCCGAAGCCAGGTGGGTGCCCAAAGGATGCTCCCATCCTTTGTTCTTCTCTTCTTTCTCTGGCCTTGATTCCCATCTCCTCAGATCTGCGACTCAGGTGGACTTCAGCATCCCAGCTACTGCATGTTCAAGAGTCACCAGTGCCTCCAGCAGAGCCTCTACAACCAGAGGGTGAGAAGCAGCCTGCACTGCCTTTTATACAGCCTTCTCCTTCATGGCTGGGCCCTTCATAGCCAGCCCCAACTCCCTGCAGGACTCACTGGCCCACTGTGAGTAGGACAGAATTAGTGGTTGCAGGAGGTGACAAACAGTGACCCAAGCACAGCTGGCATGTAATGGAGGCAGTGTGATTTGCACAGATGCTCTAAGAGATAGCAGCCAGAGACAGCCACTAACATTTAGGCTGAGGAGCTGTGGGGAGCCTCCCACCAGTCAGGGTATCCTGGTATATCCCTGCACAGGAGCATCTCCCCCCTCTACTGGGTGCTTCTTAGGTGGTAACAAAAAACAAAAGGACCACAGCTAGACAAAGGACTAGCCCTTATCTTAGGAAACACACAGTTTAGCTGTCATCCTCTCCCTCCCACTTCACAGCTGGTTCTTTCCTCTTCCCTTTGGTGTTCCCACCAACCCAGCCTCCAGATGATGTCCTTCATGGGGGTCCTCTTTCCTTGGGTGAAGGATGGGCAGTGGTATGAGTCCTATGAACTCAGGCTCTCCTTGCAGGTGTCTCGCCGCAGCTGCCGCAAAAATGAGACATACCAGGTGCTGACTGAGACGGAAGGACAGGAAGAGGTGCGGCTATGGCACGAGAGGTTCCTCAGCCTCAGCAAAGGGTGATGCATGGTAGTAGGGGGGACGCACGGAGGGCTCCAGAGCAGGCTCCCTGGGGCTCTGGTGGGGCAGAGAGTCTGGATAGCCTTGGACAGCTCTTCCCAGACCCCTTGCTGTCCAGTTAGCTCATCATGGCCAGATCTCACCCTCCGAGCACCTTCTTTGTGCCAGCAGCAGCAGTACATCACGAAGGGAGCCTCACTCAACAGCATTTCACTGTGGCAACTGCTGGAACTCCTCCTGGAATAATTTTCTCCAGCCAAAGGAGCAGCTGAGCATCACAGAAGGCATCAACCCTGGGAACATGAATTTAGAGCCACTGGCCCAAGCATCCTTGTCTGAAATCCCCAGCCATCTCATGCCTCCCTCCCCCTGCAGACCCATACCGGTATTATTGTATAAAGAGCCTATTCACCCTGCAAATCAAATTTGTTCCTTTATCTCTGATGCTGCTGCTCTATTACACCCCTCAGTGACCCCTCTTATGTCTGAGGTGGGCCCCCACTCCCCCCTGCTCCTCTCTCTGGTGTTTCTCACTTGCTTCAGCCCATGTAGCCACTGAGCATGAGGACTGCAGAGTGGCCTTGCCCCTTCCCCACCCAAGCCCACGGGAGGGAGCAGAGCCAGATACCCGCCAGGTCCCAAATGCAACACATGAGGTAGGAGCTGACGTATGCACTTTGCTTTCCATTGCAGCTGTTTATTTCTGAAGTTTAAGCATCTATTAGGCCTGTGTCCTCCAAACTTCCATACAGAAAAATAGTTCAAACCATAAAAAGCTCAATGAGGCTGGTGAGAGGGTGCTATGTGGGGAGCACACAGGGGCTGATGACACCCCTGGAGCCAGCGGCTGCTCTCCGGCAGGGCAGCAAAGTTCCGTGTCTCCTACGTTCCCTCTCAGGCTGTGTCCCCCCACACCTTCCCCTGCTTACCCATGTCTCTCCCCAGGCTGTTCTCTCCTGACCTTCCCTGCAGTGCCCTGGAAGCCTCCCCCCACCCCAGTGTGCTCCCCCTCAGTGGAAGCTGTGCACCTCCAGCAGGTGCCAGCACTGCTTGCACTTGACAGAGCAGCACCAGTGAAACTTGCAGCTGCACCGCTCCACCACCTCCGCTTGTGCCGTGTGGAAGCTCCTGCCACAGCACAGGAGCTCACAGCCATCCATGGCCAGCGACGTCCCATTGCACTGGCGGCCAGAGGTGCCAAAGACCCCATGCTGGGGGGTTCCAGTCACAGAAGTCTGGGCTGACCAACAGGTAGACCAGGTCATGAGCTGTGTAGGGTTTGAAGCGAGAGCTCTTGGGCACCAGGAGTTTGCAGGAACCGACCCACTTGGGGTGAACTTCTGTCGCCCCCTCAAACTTTTCCTTGAGGACATTGCCCACCTTGTGGAAGGGAGGCATGACCTTCCAGCATGTGCGCACCTCACAGGAGCCTGACACACCATGGCAGTTGCATTCCACCTTCATATGGTCCATGAGAGCCTGAGGAGCGGGAGGCAGCTCACAGGTAGACCTGGGAAACCCTGCCGTGCACCTCCTATGCCTGTGGGACCCCCCAGCAGCCATGGTTCCCCCCACATCTCCCAAGGGGCTGGAGGGCAGGATCAGCAGAAAGGAAGAGAAGGGAGGAGAATGGCAAAAATGTCATTTTAAGACAAGCCAATATGAAACAAAAGGGGATCCACTCTGTGGGGAACAGCCTAACTTGGATCTGTAAGAGAAATCCCTGAGGCAGGGGAAGAGTCAGGGACCTGCTCTGATCCATGGGGCTGTGGAGAGAGTGAGCCCAACCACAGGCTATCAGGTTGGTCAAGCAGGACTTCCCCTTGGTGAAGCCATGTTGACTGTCTCTAATGACCGTCTTATCCCTGATATGCCTGGAGACAGCATCAAGAATAAGTTGTTCCATCACGTTTCCAGGGATGGAGGTGAAGCTGACCAGTCTATAGTTACCCGGGTCCTTCTCCTTGCCCTTTTTGAAGACTGGTGTGACATTTGCTTTCCTCCAGTCCTCAGGCACCTCCCCTGTTTCCCACGACTTGCCAAAGATGATGGAGAGTGGTCTAGCAATGACTTCCGCCACCTCCCTCAGCACCCGCGGGTGCATCCCATCAGGACCCATGGATTTATGGGTGTCCAGATTACTTAACCGCTCCTTAACCCAGTCTTCATCTACCAGAGCAAACTCCTCCTTTGTCCTGACTTCCTCTGGGGCTACAGGGGTAGGGGACTCTTCAGGAAATCCTCCGGCAGTATAGACAGAGACAAAGAAGGCATTCAGTAACTCTGCCTTCTCTGTATCTTCTGTCACCAGAGCACCCACCTCATTCATCAGTGGGCCTACATTGCCTCTGGTGTTAGCCTTATCTGCAATGGATTTGAAGAAGCCCTTTCTATTATCCTTGACCCCTCTGGCAAGGTTTAATTCTCAGGAGGCCTTAGCTTTCCTAGTTGCCTCCCTACACCCTCTGACTACATTCTTATATTCCTCCCAAGTGGCCAGCCCCTCCTTCTGTGATCTGTAGACTCCTCTTGCACTTAAGTGCAAGAAGTCCACTCACAGAGTTGGTGCTGTCATTTCTTAATTTCTGAGTGTTTGATCATGCTTTTTTAATGTTGCTCAAAGGAGGGGTAATTAAAATTGTTTTTGTTGTTTGCTTCAGTATTGCTCCAGTACTCTCGAAAATGGGATCCCTTTGTGCTCCGTACGTTGCTCAAGCACGGACCGGGTGACAGTCACTGCTCCAAATAGCTTTTAGTCTAAACACAAAAAACAGGCACAGATCAAATGACACATGGCATAATAAATTAATTTGCAGAAATTGCCATGTAAGTGTTGTGACTCCCAGTTTTGTGTGGTTTTTTTTTTTTAATTATTTTTTTTAAGGGAAAGATGTCATTAGCAAGGTACTACCTGGAAGAAAGAGCAGGGAAAGGGGATTTAGACAAACTGTAGGGAAGACAGAGAAGGCGGAATACTCTGGAGAATACAGAGTAAGGGAAAAAGCTGGAACAGGCAACCAAAAAGCACAGGAAAGAGTCCACTCAGTCCCTTCACATTGTCATATAAAAAGAACTTCACTTGAGACATGTCGGTTGGCATAGTTTAAAAGCACATCTTTGAAATTCTTGAGAGCCTAGAGGTTAGCAGCAAGACTGGCTGAAGAACGTGAACCAATTACTCTTACCTCTTTCATTTTTCATTTTATGCATGCTATGGAAGAATCTTTGACCATTAATACACTGCCCACAGCCAGAGGATGCTCAAGGGACCAGATCTGACAATGACCCCTGAAGAGGATGGTGTCTTTGCTCAGGAGGGACTGGAGTGCAAGGGAAGCCCTTGAGAGCAGAATGGGAAAATCAATTTCCTTTGCAGAACAGGCCAAGGAAAGTAAATCACAGATGGAGTCAGTGAGGACAAGGACTCTGCACAGAGGTGGATAGGGGAGGCTGGGCCCCTCCTCTGAACAGGTGAGGAGCCAGCTCAGTGTGAGCCATGCAGTGCTGGGCTGAGGAAAGGCAGCAGGACACAGACCCGCTCTGTGAGCCTGTGGCTGCCCCAAACTGCTCCTTGGGGTAGGGGGGTTGGACTGAGATCCACCCAGCCAGGAAGAAGCCTGGCTTCCTTTCCAGCCCTTGTTCCTGCCCTTACCTTCCTCCCAGCCTCATTGTTGTGCAGGTTCACGAGTGCTCGGCTGGAGGAGATGCCACGGCTCCTCTTGGGGTTGTCTACAAAGGCTTGAGAAAAGGCAATCCCATAAGACAGGTTATCAGAGCAGCCCAACCTGCAGAGGGAAAGTGGCCATGAGATGAAGAAGGAGAAGCCCTGGGAGGAGCTCCCAAAGGGCTGAGGGCCATGGAAAAGGGAGGTGTCTCTTCCTCTGGTGAGGATCTTCCCCATGGATTTTCTTCTCTGCCACCCCCTCCGTCTCATCAGCGTCCTCCTTCACCTTCAGCACTGACTCCTCGGATCTTGTGGTCACAGCCACACCTCTCCAGTTCCCCATGGCTGCAGACACGAGTCACAGCAAATGCAATGCCAGCAGCAGAGATGGCATGGATGAAAGCAGACTCCCGTATGCCTGCAGTGAGACAAGAAACGGCACAAGTCTGCAGAGAGGGAAGGCACTGATAGGACATTGCTTGGGAGAAAGACGCTGTGACTGCATGCAGGAAGAATGAATTCAGATGGAGGCTGCTCAGGAGAAAATGCTGTCAGGATGCTGCAGTTCCCAAGGCTTGGAGCCAGGAAGGGAGACAGCTCTGTGGGGTCCTTCTGTCTGCCCTCACCTTTGGCACCCTCAGTTCCTAGGCTGGGTGTCCCATTGAGGGAGAGAAGTCAGCAGCCCCCAAGAGAAGTGAAAGGGGAGCCATGGTGGGGAATGCCAGAAGCTGAGCCTCCCATGCAAAGAGGTTTGCCAGGGAGGGCTCTGCTGCCTTGTCTCCAGGAGCCAGAGAGACACTGCGCAGAAAAGGCTCATCAGCGAGCAGATGGGCTGGAGCCAGGGCCATGCCTGTGAGCGATCAACCCTCTATAACCTTATTTTAGAGCATAAACAGGACTGCCTCTTGTCTGTGCCCAACTGGACATTCCTGCTCCCCATCCTGGTCTGCACCTCTTCAGTTTCACTGTCCCTTTCCCTTCATGCTCCCAGAGATGCCCCTTCTAATGTACTGCCTTTGGGTTGCCCAGGTTCCTTCTTCCACTCTTTTCTTACAGATCTGCCTGTTTCCCTGAGAGACAGCACCTCCCCAGGTGACTTTCCAATCCAGATAGTACAAGTGCAAAACATACTTACAGCCAGGTCACGGCAAGGATATGCTGCGCGGGCATCAGCACCATATACAGCCACACCATCTCCATCCTGTCCTGGGCAAAACTCCACCTTCAGCCACAGTGCAGCAGTCTCCTGAATCTCCTTCTGCAACCTCTCACTGCCTGTGCTCAACGGTCACTCTCACAGCAGCTCCAGCCCAGCACCGCAAAGCTTGAGTAGCCCCTGCCCTGGGGAATGACCACGGGCTGCACTGGTGTGCCTGCCAGCATTGGAGGCCCAGTGGCTTACAGAAACCTGATGGGCTGGCCCTTCAAGGGTATCCGTGACAGTGCTCTTCCCCACCTACAGCTTAGGCAGCATGGTGGGAGAGCTCTGAACTAGGGCTCTGGAGTGGGCATCTGTTGGAGGGAGCTCACATGGCTAGGGACAGAATCAGTGTCAGACCCCTGGTCTGTGCCGTCCTGTCAGCAGGTTGGCTTCCTCTATTGTCAGGTCACTTCATCAGCAGGAAGCAGCCCAAGACCCAGTCAGCAGCAGAGCCTTCTTGCAAGAAAAACCTGGCAGCAGCAAGCAGCTATTGCTAGACCCACCATTGTCACTGCTTTGTCACCAAGCCCTTTGGGGAGCCGGAGAATTTCCCTGCAGTGGCAGCTCATGGGAGCAGAGGGGAAGAAGACCTGTTGCTTCCCTCATCCTTAAGGACCCTCCCTCATCTGACTACTCCAGGCTGGAGATTCTTCTTTTCTACCCTGCAGCCCACATAGCTACAGCAAACAGACAACACAGCCCAGCTGCTCCCTGGCTCTCTTAACTCTTTCCCTGGCACATCTCCCTTCACTCCCCTCATTTCCTTTCCCATGGAAAGAGGGACAGTCTTTGCCCTTCTCCTAAGCAGGCATAATGGGTAGCTGCCCCTCTTCTCAGTGGGTATCCCTTTCCTAAGAGCCCCTGGGAGTCCAGGAAAATGTGAGTTGTATGACTAGGGAGCTGAAACGTCCTGGGAGAAAAGCCTGCCACTCCTACAGCAGGCCTGGGAAGTGCCAGCTGTCCCCACTGCCTGCAAAGTTAAATTCCTTACCCAGACCTGAGGTTTCTGTTTGTCCTGTCTGAATCATTCAGAAAGGGAAACACCACTGCTCTGGCCCTGCTTCGGTTCTTCCACCACAGCTCCAGATGTGGGTTAACCCCTTTGCTGTGCTCTCCCACATTTCCCTGCACAAAAAAGTACGAAAAGTTGAGGGTTTTATCAGTCATCCTTTCGAACCTGAGCAGTCCCGCTGTTATAGCACACTTTCCATCTCTTCTTGCCTCCCCAGCTCCCGGGATCCTTCTTTCTGTTGGGTCCTTGTTTCTGCTTTCTGGAGCCAGCACTCCAGGATGGCAGACGTGTTGGGATCTGCAGCGTCAGGGTGTAGCCTCCAACACACACCCCAGTAATCTGGTCTTACCTGCTGTCAACTCAGACAGTGGTGAGGAAATGCTGGGGGTTGTGCTGCTCTTCCCCATGAGCTGAGCCTCCAAGAGATTATCCCCTCTGTGAGAGGCAGAGGTGTGAGCCTACCTGGGCAGAGGAAGATGGAGTTCATGGACTGATGTGCCAAGACCCAGGGAGGTAAGTGAAGCTGTCTGAGTGAGGGAAGCTGTGGGGCTCAGGGGATCGTGGGCTAGGCTAAGTGCCACCATGTCCTCCTCTTCTGACACACACAATAGAGCCAGGACTGCCAGGCACAGACAGGTATGTGCACGTATGCTTGGGGAGCAAGGGCTGTAGGGGAGAGGGAAGTTCCCACAGAGGATGTCAAAGGCTCCTTTTGCAAAAGGAGAAGGACAGACCCCCTCCCCGAACCCCCTGGTATATCTGCAAGCTTTTATCCGTACCAGAGACTTGATGGGAACTGAAGAGACAAAAAGATGTGAAAACAAAGATCCCAGCAACTAGGAAGTGAAAAAGGGGGTCTGGTTAAAAAAAGACTGCCACTAAAAAGGAGCAGGATGAGATCAGTGTTCAGATGCTATTGTACCCTCCAAGGATTTATGAGCAGCAGAAATATAAATCCCTTGGCGTGTCACTCCCTGAATGAGGAGGCAGCAATGGCAGAACAAAGCAGGCAGGGAGTGAGAAAGTCAAACAACAGCAGCAACAGCCATCAGGCACACGAGCCAAGCAAGGGCTGTAGAGAAAGAGAAAGCCCACAGGCATGGCACCTTCTTCTCAGGGCAGCCCCTCCTGCAGAAGGACGATGGTAGGATTAGGAGTGTCCCCATGACCCACGTCTTCTTCCAGGTGTGCTGGGACTGGCAAAGTGGAAATAGGACTTGAAGCAACAGAGTGCCAGGTGGGCTCTGCAGAAGGGCAGATCCCTTCCCAGATACGCTTGGCGGTGTGTATGTCCGGCTAAATCAAGCCTTGCAATTTCTTAGCACCACGCCTCCTGCAGACTTTAACGACAGGGACTAGTGTCTGTGGCAAACGTGCCTTTGACTGCCACCTCTTCAGAGCTCAGTTCTTTCTGGGTCCCTGCTACTTGCCAGTGGTATTCAGCTGGGTCTCCAGACAGGGGCTCGGTCCCAAAGCGCCCAAGCCTGTGGGATTGACAGGACTCAGCGTTTGTGCTGGCTAGTGATTAAACCAACTTTGCTCTCACTTCCCATATTTCACTTCTACCTCCTGTTTGGCAATATTCTGGGGAGGGGGATGTTTTAATTTTCCCCTGTCAGTCCTGGGGGTGGCTGAGTTAGCATGGGAGTAAAGACAAGCAAGTACTTTGCACTATGACCCAGGGCAGGTCTCCTCACTTGCAAGGACACCTAGGTGTTGCTTCTTTCACTGTTACATTTGCTTTCATAGGATGTGTTTTACCTTATCAGCTTTGGAGAGCAAAGTTCATGCTTTGTGGCCAACAAGTTCACCAGGAAGTGAGAAAGAAGGGGAGATGAACTGCTGCAAAACACATGTAGAACCAGCCATGGTGCAGCAGGAGACGGCTGTGATTTTGATGAGCAATTAGCCAAAGAGCCTGCCTGGCTCTGTTTTGGTTCAAGCTGCTTGCAGTTTTGGTGCCTGGATCGAGACCTCTTCAGTGACAGTGATCACTAGCCAGCAAGCCCACATACACCCTTGGCTCTTCGCCAGCAGAGGTAAGTGAGATGGAAACAACTGGAGAGCTGGATGGTATGGGTGCACCCAGCACCGGTCCCTGACAGCTGCTGCATGTGTGCTGTTGAACCTGACCATGGGGCATTGGGGAACCCTCTGCGCCTCTTCAGTTGCCTGGTGAACATAGAGGTGCAAGGCAACTGTATCTATTCAAACAGAGGCTTTCTTTGGGACCCTGTGATACTAAAAGCATGGGCAGCCTGGAGAGCTTACTTGCCAAGGTACCCACAGTGGAAGTGCTTTTCCATGGGACCTCAGGAGATGAAGGGGGGGTGGATACCTCTAGGCACTAGGCAGTAGCAGTGTGATCAGACCTCATGAGCTAAATATGGGGGTCTGAGCTTTGTTGTCATGTATCTCATTAAAAACAAGCTATACCAAGTCTTGAATGCCTTCACAGTTCTAATCACAATAATATAATTTATTGGTTATAAAAAAGGTGAAAAGTGGGTCTTAAATGTCTCCTACAGCAGGGAAAAAACAACCACATTTAAGAAAAAAATATAACTTAAATTTCTAAAAAAAAGGATGGGTGGGTTTTTTGAGGTTTGGTGTGTCCTTTGTTATTTCCTCTTGGTTTCAGTTTTACTAAGTGAGCTTGTGCAGTTCGTGTTTTCAGCTGCTCTGCTCTGCACCCCAATGTCATGTTCTCTGTCTGCAGCCCCAGAGCAGCCCCAAAGCGCCACAGGGTTTAAATGACAGGTCACTCTTGGAAACACTGACCCTGGGGCATGCTCAGCAAGATTTTTCTAGGTGTCTTTTTCCACCTCGTTTCTCAGCCCCATGCATAACCCTGTGTCCTGCCACACTCTGCTCCTTCTTCATTTTTGCAGTGCTAGGAGGGCGTGGCTATTGGTGAGATATTGCCAGAAGAGAAGAAGCCTAGGACCAGGCAGCAAGATGCCAGGCACACAACTCATCTCAGGACATGCCTGCCTGTTCCAGCCCCCCTATGCAAAAACAGCTAGGGTTTTCCACCCCACAAAAGTGAAAACTCAAAATCCCCATGGGTTTTTCATGTCCTATGGGGACTCCTTGCCTAGCAGCTGTTTTGCTGCCTCTGGCAAGAGGTGCCCACCTTGAGCCCAACCTCTGGCTCCTCTCAGTCCAGCACCTCATGCCAGCCAGGGCCCTGGGCAGCTCCCAAGCGCTTGGGGGAGGCATGTGGCTGTCATCCAAGTGGGGTGGTCACAGGACAATGTGTGTGGAAGGGGAGGATGTTGCACTGTTTTCAACTGTGGTTTTTTTGGGGTTGTCTGCCCATCCTTCAGCATCACGTTCTCCTCTCACACAGCAACAGCAGTCAGTGTTGCCCCCATCTCTCACCTATACCAGCACCTCTTCCTCCCTCAGCAATATTTACCCTTCCTTCTAGTTTCTGCAGCTCCTCTCCCCTGCAGCAGTTGTTCATAGTGTGTGTGTGCATACTCAAGCACGTGCACATGTCACGTCTACATCATTCCCCCCGCCCCCCCTCCCAGATCAAGAGTACTAGCAACAAATCCATTTTCCACCTGAAAACAGAAAGAAGTATCTGCCTAGGTAGTATCTGTAGGTTGAATTGCTCTTTTCTGTCCCTGCTGGAGAGAAGGCCATGGTCTCAGCAGATGGCCTTCAGGGGCTCATATTGATCTTCACTGAGAGGAAAAAAGATGCTTTCCCCAACCCTGGGACACTTAAGACCAGTCACCAAACAGAAAGTTCCTTCAAGATTTCAAGACAGCATCTCATCGTGAGGAAATGATTCAGCTGTGGTACCATTGCCTCCTTACACAGCTGGTGACTTGAGACTTCTCAGCAGCTTTCGTGTAGAGCAATGAGTACTTGAGGTTCTCTTAGAGGCAGCCACAAAGAACACGGCCTGTGGCTCTCACACGTTAACCAACAAGGATAATCTAACTAGTTTCAGCTCTTCTCTCTCCCTGCTACCAGCCTGCTTTACTCACAGCTTTCCTCTTCCTTGAGGGACAAGTCAAAACAGTACCTCCAGAGCTCTGTGGAGAAATGCTCCTTTCCCTCAACTTCTTCCTTCCAAAGACTGTGCATGTAGGCATCTCATTTCAGGTCTCTGACATGTTGATTACAGTATCTGTTATATCCAATTTGAGACTAGCTTCAATAACACCACTGTAGTGGATTCTTGCTTCTGTGTTTCCATCCACTCACGAAAAAAAAAAAAAAATCCCCTCAGAAAATTCCAATCTGTTTTCCACTCTTGGTGATCTTTGCTGACAGTTTAAATCTCTGCTGTTTGGTGTCTCAAAGGCTGAAGGACTAGTATGGAAGGAAAGACCACTCAGAAAAAAAGAGAAAAGGTGATGGTGGGCAAAAAATTAAACAGATTTCTTGCGCTGGGGTTCATGGCAGGAAAGCCTGGGAGATTTCCATGGCAGAAACTCTTTTAATGGGGAAATTAATCAAAGGACTGTCTCTGATCAAAACGGTGGTAGGAATGGTTATGGAGTAGCAAGATGAACCAAGAAGCGTCTGAAAGTACATGGCTCCTACCCCAAAGGTCTGAAAACAACTGAAGGGTGGAAGACCTGACTGTGATGTAGAAACATTTGCTTAAAACTGCTTTTAAAGGCTCACTAGCAGAAACAATTTGAGAAAAGGCTCTTGGAGGATTTCAGACCAGGGAGCTTGATGTCTATCCTGAAGAAATCAGTAGAAGTTGTAATATAGGAAAAAAACCAACGGGCACGCAGTCACATCTAATTACTGGGGAAGAGCCAGTGGCTGTTATACAGAGAAGCTGTGCCTCAGAGTCCTTCTCTGAAGGAGTCAACAAGCACGTGAACAGAAGCCTGTGTGGTTTTCCAAAAGGCTTTCAAAAGGACTCTCACCAACGGAGCCTAAACAAATTTAGAGAAAAAGTTCCTACTTGGATAAAAACTGCCTAAAAGATAGGACAGAGAATGAGAGTAGACGGTCAGTTTTCTCAGCGGAGTTCTAAGACACCAGTGCTAGGGCTTGGGCTGTTTGACTTATTCATGAGGAATGAATAATGAAATAACAAATTTATTGGAGGCATAAAATTATTCAAGTTAGAAAATATGAGGTTTGGCTGTGAAGAACTGCAGAGATTAAGAGAGGTGTGAATGACTGGCCTTAAAATAACAGCTGAAATGTCGCCTAACGAAGTGATGAGAAAAACCAATCTGAACTGACCATTACCCATCGTAAATGAGATCTACGCCTACTCAGCTCAGTGCATCCACATGATCAACATAGTGTATGTTTTGAGCACCCCACCACAGGGCTCACAAAGGCTGCAGCAGAAGCAGAAAGGTTCTGAGAAGGGCAACAAGGATGTTCGAAAGTAAAGAATGGTTCATCTGTGAAGAACAACTATGAAGACAAGGACCCTTTAGCCTCAAAAAAACCAAAAAAAACCCAAAAAAAAACCACAAAAAAAACAAAACACAAGGTTGCTGAGGGGGAGTATGGTAGGCATTCATAAAATCATCATAGATAAGGTGATGGTGAATAGGGATGATTTTTTCCATTGTCTCTTCCAGCACTAAATCTAGGAACTAAATCTAGCAGGTAGTGATTAAAAAATGAGTACAAGGAAGTGGTTCTTTGTCTGAGATGCAATTAAGCTGTGGAAGTCCTTAGCATTCTGGGCACTGGATGTTGTAGATGGTAAATTTTACACAGACCAAAAAAGCAACGGGAAAAAAATAATGAAAGAAAAATTCCCTGAGGGCTACTGAATACAAACAGGTCACCTCTGGCTCAGGAAATCCCTGGGCTACAACATGCTGGAAGAAGGAAGAGAAATTGAGGGAGCATAACTACGTCTGCACTGTTCTCATGTTATCCTTCCACCTTTCATGATTTGAGACAGAATACTAGTTGCAGATAGACCACTGTTCTCACACAGTATGGACTGTTCTTATGTATTATATTCTCTAGAGGTGTTTATTGAATACCTCTTGTTAAAAACAGTTTTTCTGTGGTGACAAGTCACCTTCACCTGACACCTGGCTGGTCTGGTCACACGTGTTAGAGCAGGTCATGGTCTCAGAATCTCAGTCTCCCTCATTTCATCTTGGTCAAGACAAGGGTCTCACCAGTCTGTTCAGTCTACAGTCATTGCGCGGTTTTGGCTCCAGCAAAAGCTGGCATATCCTCCTTGAGATTTTTTGAGGTGTCTAATCAATTAACTTGAAACCAACAACATCATTGCACATTTACATTGTCTTGCTGGATTATCTTATACTTTAAACTTACATCAGTCTTCACACACACAAAGTTTTCACCCATCATTGTCAAAGAAGGGTAAAAGCCACTCAGTTATAGCTTGACAAACCAGTAGAAGTTCCTCTGAGAAACCTGTCTTGGTTGTGTACCTGCCAAACACCACAAAAGAATGGACAAATTGATAGCTGTCTACTCGGTCATATCAGACTTTGTTCATTGTTTAACATGTTGTTGCCAGAATGAATGTTTTCCTACCTATGAGGTCAGCACACACTTCTGTCTTTTATAGATCTGTGCATTGCCCCACAATACCATCCAGAAGGTCTGACATGCTTGTTGTGCATGTCAAGTTGTTGAGTAGCTTCCTCTTAGAGTAGAATCAACCTTACCTAAAGATTTCCTCTGGACAGAAGAGTTCTACTTTCCATTTGAGGCAAATTACACTCTATGTGGGCTCTGTGAGGGAGTCTCTATCTAACCCCTGCAAACAACTGTGGTGAATTCTGTCATACTTACCAACCCTTAATCCACTATGACCTTCAAAGCAGGGTCAGCTATCAGATCAGATGAGGCTACTCTGGACTTTATACAGACTGGTTTTGAAAACCTACAAGGACAGAGGCTCCACAACCTCTCGGGGTAACCCGTTGCAATGCCTGAAAACATTTTTCCCTGTGTCCAGTCTGAATATCTATCACTTCAATTTATGCCCATTGCATTTTGTCCCCCTGCCATGTCCCACTGTGAACAGTTAACTCTGTCTACCTTGAGTAACACCTTGCAGGTATGGGAAGGATGCTATTCTGTCTCCTGGCGCTTTCTCTTCTCTGTGGGAACATGCCCAGTTCCTTCAGCATCTCCTCATGGGGCAAGTGCTCTAGTCCCCAGACCATTTTGGTGGCCTTCCACTAGGCTCACTCCAGTTGATCAATGTTTGTCAGGGCAGTACTACCATTAGTATCTAGAGTGGTTACCATCCTCACACTACTTGGGAGTCACACCTGTATTTGTCCACATGAATCCCAAGGCCCTTCCTTCTTTACTGCTATGTGCTCCCTTACCTGGAGGTGCTGCTCATGCTTTATGGTGTTGTAAGCAGGAAAATGACCTGAGAACATGTAGTCCAAAGGAACTGTATGAATGTAGGCAACATAAGAAACTCCAACTAGCTGGGACTCAGATTTGTGTGGGTTGTTTCACCTAGGACAAGGAGCTAGGGTGGAGTCAAGTCTAACTGTAGGATATTTTTTTTTATCTGCAATGGATGTGCAAAGTCCTGTTTCTCTAATATAAAACAATACCACGCAATTTTTATTGTAAGTTCCTTCCAGTCAGCATTTTTGCCTCAAAATGCTTGCTCTGTTCTTTTTTTTTTTTTTTTTTTTTTCTCTCTCTTTCTGGAGCCACCTTGACTACTTTTTCTGTGTGTGCTGTCTCCTTCTTGTATACATGTGCTCTCAGCAGTGATCAAAGCAACATGCGTTTTCTGGGGCTGAGCGATAAATGATTCTGTACAACAACTACCTTCTCTGTGCTCTGGCTTCTGCCACATAATTGCCCACTTTTCTACTGTCCATTTTTCTTATTCTCTTGGTTTCTTTGTGAGTTCTTGCAGCAGAAGTCATCATGGTGGAATTCTGACCTTTCAATAAATTTTCCCCTCTAACTTAAACTCTCTTGTCTTGGTCTTCTCTGACCAGGAATTGTGCTGACATTTAGCGACTGTCAATGACCCTCCATCACATCAGCATCCCCATAACCACTGGAAAGAATTGCTGAACTAGAGGCTGAAGCTGACTCCAGGTGACTACATTACTATCCCTGCCAGACGACCACTGACCAGCAATCCAAAGCAGCACCACTCAAGAGAGAGATGTGCCCACCTACCTCTCAGCTGCACATGAGGGGAATGACCTGCCTGTGGCTTCCTAGAGGGGAATTACTTCTCTTAGTGCTTTTCTTTGTGCTTTCTTAGCCCACCAGCAGGTTCAGCCATCCCAGCAAGACCCTCCTCTGATCTCTGCTGGGCATGTCAGCTTCCAATGTGTCTCAGACATGCAAGGATTACAGCTTCAACCACCACCTCCTCCTGCCCGGCTACATCCTGATATTCATTACAGGTTTGATGTTGAACGTGATGGCCCTATGGATATTCATGTGCTACCTGCGCCTGAAGTCTGTAGTGAAGATCTACATGTTCAACCTGGCTGTGAGTGACCTCACCTTCACACTCCCTCTGCCGCTGCGACTCTACTACTATTCCAGCCACCACTGGCCCTTTGGTAGCACCCTGTGCCAGGTCTCTGGCTCTGTCTTCCAGATCAACATGTATGGTAGCTGCCTATTCCTCATGTGCATCAACCTGGATCGCTATGTCGCCATTGTCCACCCACTTCGCTGGCGGCATCTGCGACACCCCAAGGTGGCCAAGCTCATTTGCCTGATTGTCTGGGTTGTGATCTTCACGGGTTCCATCCCCACAGCCATAGTCCACAAGCAAAATCACTGTGAGGTACAGAACCAGACCATTTACCTGTGCTTTGAAAGCTTTAGTGACAACATGTGGCAGAATAACCTCTTCCCCCTAGTTGTCTTGGCTGAAATCTTGGGGTTTCTCCTGCCTCTCAGCTCTGTGACATATTGCTCAATTCAGATCTTTCGGGAGCTCTGCCAGGACAGACAGACAAAGACGCTGCGTCAGCAGAAGACTATCCGTCTCCTCTTGGTGAATCTGGTCATCTTCATTATCTGCTTTGTGCCCTACAACACTACCCTGGCAGTTTATGGGATGATAAAGGCCCGGGTGATAAAGGTTGAGCAAGAAACACAGGCCTCCGTGCGCCAAGTGTTAATTACAACAATGCTGTTGGCCAGCATGAACTGCATGCTGGACCCCTTGATCTACTACTTCAGTACTGAGGGTTTCCGTAACACTTTCAAGAAACTGCGGCGGGGACAAGCCTGGGACTCAGATACAAGGATGCTTAAGAATCAGGTTTTGGAGAGTAAGTCAACTCGAGACCATGCTGTCTCAAAAGTAAAACAGCTCCCAAATAAAAACTTAATCCTTCCCAATGAATCATTGCCATCACTTCCTACTGCAGTATTTTTGAATGGCACTATTGAGGACTCAGAAATATAACCACAGCCAGGTCATATTATTGCTGAGTTGCAAAGTCACCCATTCAATAATTTCAGGAAGACTATGGCAATCAGCTCAGGGTAACTTGGCGAGCAGACTGTATGTGGGTGAACGTGATGATACAAAGCTGAAGGATGAAAGGTTGTTTTGAATAAACAGAGATGTCTTGGTGACATGGTCCCACCTCACTCTTTTTGAAACATAGTGTGGAACAAGAACTTGAAACAAATCTATATGTCTAGGTCTGGTCAGCACAGATTCCCAGAACAAGTCCATCCTGCAGCACCTCTGTGCTGCACTGGAACATGAAGAAGTTCTGAGGAAAATCAGAGCACAGATACAGTACTCACTGCTGACAGTGAATTTAGTAGTAACGACTGAGGGAAACTTTGGGGTTTTTTTTAACTAGATGCTTCAATTTGAGTCTTAAGTCCAGCTTCAGGCACCTAAGTGTCTTTATGTTTCAAAACAGTTGCATTTAGCAACCCTTATTGGGGTCAAGGAGAGTAGCTGAGTGTTTAGTACTGTTGCAGAAAATAGGTTTCTAATTGTATCATAAGTCACAAACCTTAGCAAAACAAATTTTACGGGGTATATC
The DNA here is from genome assembly GCA_013400615.1 of Syrrhaptes paradoxus. Classification (NCBI taxonomy): domain Eukaryota; kingdom Metazoa; phylum Chordata; class Aves; order Pterocliformes; family Pteroclidae; genus Syrrhaptes; species Syrrhaptes paradoxus. Next base: position 34,234 of record VZTO01005156.1, read on the forward strand.
AAGTGTGCTTGTGCAGCTGTACACACATACATGCAGCACAATAGCTATACATTTGCCTAAAGCAAAATGGCTTGGGAAATGCTAGACTACTTAAAAATACACCCAACATTCATAATGGTCCCAGAAAAAGGAGAGGATATCAATATTGTCATTTCTGAAGCTCACTTTGATGTTAGTGCTTTGCACTTTCTTGTCCCTCAGCCAGAGGGTGATTGATTTCAGGTCCGAGTGATTTTCACTGTTCAAAAGAAATGATGTCACAGAATGAAGCTGCAGTGAAATATGTTTGCTTGCACTGTTTATACATGCTTTTTCAGCCTCCACTGTATGTGAAAGCCCTATAAATCTCCCTAGAGATACAACTGTACACAGGCAGTGTCACAAACCCCAGTTATTCACTCCTGCTAGTGACCAGGAGTTGCCTCTCCACTTGCATCGTGAAACTGTCTCTGTGGCTTCCAGCAGGACTCAGGCTGTCCCAGAGTGGGTCTCTTACAATATCTTTGAATATTTTTGGAAAATGTTAAATGAATGATAAGGGAAAGTGACAAGAAATGCTGTTCAGAGTACAGTCCCGGTTTTTAGCCTTCTAAATTAGCAATGAGTCTTATTTCAAGTCCCTACTGTATGACTGCTGTGGGAATAAATCATAGAATCATAGAATCATAGAATGGTTTGGGTTGGAAAGGACCTTAAAGATCATCAAGTTCCAACCCCCCTGCCATGGGCAGGGACACTCTCCACTAGACCAGGTTGCTCAAAGCCTCATCCAGCCTGGCCTTGAACACCTCCAGGGATGGGGCATCCACAACCTTCCTGGGCAACCTGTTCCAGTGTCTCACCACCCTCATAG